>SEYY01023591.1:75000-80371 GCA_009176605.1 Armadillidium nasatum
GTTAAGCCTAGTTTGTGTGGGTGTTGCTATTGAGAATAATATCACAGGTTTCATTACTAATATATTTGTATATATTTGATGATGTCAAAGCTTCTCGTAAAGCAATTCGGAAGATTAAGGGATTGTATATATTTAGAAAAGGTGAATGAGTCAGAGACAGTATGTATATGTTTTGTAAGGTGGTCCAGACGTAGGACAAGAAATTTGCAGAGATTATATGAAGGGGTATTAATGGAGGAGAGGACGGGTCGGAAGAGAATATCTTGTTTATGAGTTTTAGATTTACCGTATTTGTTACCGTGGGAGAATCCTGATGTAAAAAGTTGATTATAATGATTACTAAGCATATTTGTTTTTTGAGTTTTCGGAGGAAATAATTAATTTTGTCTTCAATTTTGAAAATATAGGGAAGAATATCGTGTTTAATACGGGCAGAATTTGGTAAGAATTTACACATGATATTGAGAATGAATCAGAAAAGGTTCGAAACATTTATATTAATTAATTAATTATTAATTTATTATTATTTTTTTTTTTTTTTTTTTTTTTTTTTTTTTTTTTTTTTTTTTTTTTTTTTTTTTTTTATATTTATATATATATATATATATATATATATATATATATATATATATATATATATATATATATATATATATATATATATATATATATATATATATATATATATATATATATATATATATATATATTTTTATATTTATATTTCCTCCGGTGGGCAAAGGCCAGAGGCCTACCAAATTCCATCAAGTTGGGAAAATTCTATTATAATCGATGGTGGCCGCTGTCCAGATACACGGCGTTTGAAATATGCAAGTCAAAGGAAGTTGGGAAAACAGATAAAGGGAGTGTGTTCCAGACTTTACCAGTAGAGTATATGTAAGATTGAGCATAGCGGTTAAGTCTGGGGTCGGAGAGTTGGACAGAGAAAGGATGAGAATGTATAGAAAGGCGTGTCGCACGAGCTCTTCTCAATGGAGGAGGTATGAACGAGAGAGTTCAGAAGAGCAGTGTCCGTTGTAATAGCGATAGTAAAGAGAGAGTGACGCAACAATTCGACGGGCAGAAAGAGATTGAAGAGAGTTAGTAAGAGCAGGAGAGTTGATGAGACGAAATGCCCTAGACTCCACCTTCTCTAGGAGAGCTGTATGTGTGGAACCACCCCAGATGTGCGAAGCATACTCCATACAGGGGCGAACAACACCCCTATACAGAGCAAGCAACTGGGGTGGTGTGAAGTAATTCTGAAGGCGCCTCAGAACACCCAACCTCTTAGAAGCTTGTTTAGAAAGAGAAGTAATGTGATCTTTCCAAGAAAGATCACGAGAAAAAGAAACTCCAAGAATATTAAGAACAGATGAAGGTTTGATTTGTGTGTTTTCGAAGAAGATATTATAGTTGTGTGGAAGATTGTGTCGAGTGGAAATATGAAGGAATTGAGTTTTTGAGGCATTGAAAACAACCATGTTTTCTCTGCCCCAATTTGAAATACGAGATAGATCAGAGGTTAGTTGCTCCAAGGCTACCCTTCTCGAGTCTATCAACTGCTGTTGGGTGGGACGTTTTTCAAACTGGAAGGAATAATGAAGGGTGGAGTCATCAGCATAGGAGTGGATAGGAGATGAGGTAATAGAGAAATCATTAATAAAAGTAGAAAAAGTGTTTGATAGGACAGACCTAGGAACACCACTGTTAATAGATTAAAGGATGAACGGTGGCCGTCTACAACAGCTATAGAACGACCAGAAAGGAATTTGAGAAGATCACAGAGAGAAGGATAGATACCGAAAGAGGGAAGTTTAGAAATCAAAGTTTTGTGCCAGACTCTATCGAAGGCTTTCGATATGTCCATCGCGACAACAAAAGATTCACCGAATGCAGAATAGCGGAGACCAAGAGTCAGAGAGAAGGAAAGAAGATACCAGTAGAGCGTTTCTTACGAAGCCATACTGGCGATCAGAGATAAGATTGAAGAATTGAGAAAATTTTCCTGTTAAGGATAGATTCGAAAACTTTAGAGAGAAAGGTCAAAGAAATATAGTTGGAGGGTTGAGAGGGGTCCCTTTTTCGGCACAGGTTGATGAGCGCACTTTCCAGCAAGAAGGGAAGGTTAAGTAGAGAGACAAAGCGAAATAGTTTACCGAGGGAGGGTAACCGCCTTTGGCTGAAAATTGAGGATAGAGACACAGAATAGGGTTTGCTATCAGAACGCTCAAAATCTGAGTTTCGGTCAAGATAAGAGGTGAGGTCTAGAATGATGTAACAAATGGATTAGAGTGCAGACCGCGAATGTTGCAGAAATTAATGAAAAAATAGACCGTGCATCAGGACAGCCGGCAGCCCATCAACGGAGGCCACCAACCCCAATATGGGGGAAGGGGTGGATAGGGGCTATTTTTGAAGCCGCCCCCCGTGGCTTCTCGAGGCTACCGAAGTTGATTATTGATTTTTTTTATAAGATGTGTCAAAATTTATGTAAAAGGAGAGCCTACTCCTGTAGATAGAAGGTGAGCGCGAAAGGGCGAACCATTGGGCACGGGATGGATAGGAATACCTTAACACCGTTATCCAACAGGGGGTAATCTCATCGCTTCTTTCTCCCCTTATATATATATAATATATATTATATATCTATATAATAATTATAATAATAAAATATATATATATATATATATATATATATATATATTATATATATTATATATATATATTAATTATATATAAATAAAAAAAAAAATTTTTTAAATTTATATATGAAAAACTGTTTCTCTTTTAAACAAATTAACAGGAATGAGAAATGTGTTTTGAAGATCATTGCCATATGCCTCTTTGGAAAGCATATGGCAATTTTTACAGTAATACAAGCAAATGGATATTTTAATAATAATAATAATAATAATAATAATAATAATAATAATAATAATAATAATAATAATAATAATATATAATAATTAAAATAATAAATAATAATATAATATAATATAATAAATAATAAATAATAATAATAATAAAATAAAATAATAAAAATAATATAATAATAATATAATAAAATAAAATAATAATAATAATAATAATAATAATAAAATAATAATAATAATAATAATATAATAATAATAATAATAAAAATAATAATAATAAATAATAATAATAATAATAATAATAATAATAATAATAATAATAATAATAATAATAATAATAATAATAATAATAATAATAATAAATAATAATAATAATAATAATAATAATATAATAATAATAAATAATATCATCTTTATCAGCCCTTACATACCTTTGAAAGACTGTTTTCCAAACATTTTTCCTCTGAAAATAATCAGTCCAAATTAATATTTTCTTTTTCTGTTTTTCGTTTTTTACAAGAGTTTTATCTTCACTCTTCAGACGCTCATTCCATCTGACGGAAAATAAAGGGATTGTAATTCTTATTTGATTTTATAATTGCTCTGCATTAGTTGTATAAAAGCAGCATTCGCGCAAAATAAGAGCAAAAATTAGTATAAGAAACTGGATTGAAAATACGTCTCAAAAGTTGGGAATGGAATGTAAGGAAACTTAATTTAAAGGAAAAAAGAAAGTAAAAAAATTCGATTTTCAGCATAAAGAGAAAGGGATAATTAAAGAAACTTTATTTTTTAATAATTAATGCTACCTCCTTCCCTCGTACATTGATAACTGCTTCCATCAGAATCTAATCAACTTGCCATTAAAAACTTGCAGAATATTCTCGATACGATGAAGTGGTTCTCTTGTGCAGTCATTGTCCGACCTTTCCCTTAATCTTCAGTAATCAAAACAAGCAAGAATTTCCCCTCCTGCGTCACTACAAGATTTTAAGACAGCAACTGAAGAGGAGAGAGATTATTCCGTTAAATTTTATAGCTATGTTGATCAGGTCCTTGAGAAACCGAATGGAAGCAAAAATCAGGACACAAGGAATGGGGGTGTCAAAAATTATTAATTAAGAACAAATTTTCTTTCATTATCACACATTTTTCTTTATTGAAACGATATTTTGGTTGCTTTCCTCTCATTATATTAGATGTTTTAAAAGAACTTTTTAATTTTAAAGTCATTTCGAAAATTTCATATATTATTATATATATATATATATATATATTATATATATATATATATATATATATATATATATAATATATAATATATATATATATATATATTATATATATATATATATATATATATATATATATATATATATATATATATATAGTAAATTTATATTTTTTACCTTAAATTTAACTTTATGCAACCCAATAATTCGTTTTATAAGCATTTCTAGATTTTTTTCTTTTTTTTTTAAAGGCAAATTTCAAACATTTTCCTTAAAATTCACGAAAATAGGACAAGTTACTTATAATTAAAAATATTCATTCTGGTACAGGGTTTAAATAACTATAACAAATTGAAAACTCATAATATATATATATATATATATATATATTATATATATATATATAATATATATATATATATATATATATATATATATATATATATATATATATATATATATATATATATATATATATACTTTGAATGTTAGTAGGTAAATACATGATGCAGGAAATACTTATAAGCACCAAAATATCTCTTACATCTGCTAAGATATCCTACAATAGAATTAATATATTATATAATATATATATATATATATATATATATATATATATATATATTATATATATATATATATATATATATATATATAATATATATATATTATATATATATATTATATATATATATTCATTTGAAAGCAAATTTAGATATCTGATAGAATGAGTTCTTCTGAAAAGCGACAGAAAATAAATCTTTTTAAAAAAATTCTTTTTGCCTTTAGACTAAAAACATTATTAACATTTTCATTTTTTGTAAAGACTTGAATGAAGGAATTACAGACAAAGGCCAATAAAAACCATGGCTTAATCTGCATTTTAAAGAGAAATATAAAAAAAGTAAAAACAAAATAGGCCTAACCAGAACTAACATGGAATTATCAAACTAAATAAGTATCGTTTAAAATGTTTTCTTTAATGTGGTAAAGATGGAATGAGTCACGTCATAAAAACATTAAAATCCTTTTTAATGAAGAAGGATTTTCCTCTTTTGAACTGATAAATACGGAAAATGAAATCAGTTAATAAAAAAACTTATTTTAGGCTCGTCTTAATGTTTAAAGAAAAAAAAACTTATTTTACGAAAATTACGAAATTACTGAAAATTTTCAAGCAAACAAAATTTCTTGGTAGTTTCTACCAAATATCCGAATGTCTGTTCAAACCAGCAGCTAGGTAAATATATATATATATATATA
>SEYY01023592.1:10000-12500 GCA_009176605.1 Armadillidium nasatum
TTAATAGTTCTTGTTATTCAGAAGAGGAATTGTTTCTATTAATAGTTCCTGTTATATTCAGAAGAGGAATTATTTCTATTAATAGTTCTTGTTATATTCAGAAGAAGAATTGTTTCTATTAATAGTTCTTGTTATATTCAGAAGATTAATTATTTCTTTTAATAATTCTTGTTATATTCAGAAGGGGAACTGTTTCTTTTAATAATTCTTGTTGTATTCAGAAGTGGAATTGTTTTTATTAATAGTTCTTGTTATATTCAGAAGATAAATTATTTCTATTAATAGTTCTTGTTATATTTCGGAGAGGAATTATATCTATTAATAGTTCTTGTTATAGGTGTATAAAGCAATATTCGAAGGCCAGAGAAAGATTTGAGGAAATTAGTAAGTAGAAAATACTTGATAAAATGGAAGGCCTCGGGTTCTTCTAGTGCCAAAAATGTTTGGAATTATCTCACTTTTTTATATTTTATATTCAGAAGAGAGGAATTGTTTCTTTTAATAGTTCTTGTTATATTCAAAAGGGGAATTATTTCTTTTAATAGTTATTGTTATTATCAGAAGAGGAATTGTTTCTTTTAAAAGCTCTTGTTATATTCAGAAGGGGTATATATATATATATATATATATATATATATATATATATATATATATATATATATATATATATATATATATATATATATATATATATATATATATATATATATATATATATATATATATATATATATATATATATAATAATAATAATAATAAAAGTTCATTTTTTTAATAATTTCTTAGAACAGTAATCTATAATAATATCAATTAAAAACAAAAATTCATTTGAAAAAAATTGAATAAAAATAATTCTAAAAAACGAAATATTGAAATTCTAAATTTGATTTTCCATTTGAATAGAATTAAAAACGAACATTATATTAAATAAATATTAATTAAACACAAATTAAAAAAAAGAAGAAAAAATAAATTGATCAATTAATTAATAATATTAAAAGAAAATATATAAATGAAATTACCATTTGCGTAATTACGTTTTATTCATAAAGCTTCACTCAACCCCTTCCCCCCACACACACACAGTCCTTCTCCACTTCACCCCAAGCAATAAAAATTTTAATTTTATTTCCACTTTTTTTTAATCGTCATTAATATTGGAATTATGAAACTCAAATATTTCTCTCAGAAATTAAAATTGCTCATTATATATATATATATATATATATATATATATATATATATATATATATATATATATATATATATATATATATATATATATATATATATATATATATATATATATATATATATATATATATATATATATATATATATATATATATATATATATATATATATATATATATATATATATATATATATATATATATATATATATATATATATATATATATATATATATATATATATATATATATATATATATATATATATATATATATATATATATATATATATATATATATATATATATATATATATATATATATATATATATATATATATATATATATATATATATATATATATATATATATATATATATATATATATATTATATATATATATATATATATATATATATATATATATATATATATATATATATATATATATATATATATATATATATATATATATATATATATATATATATATATATATATATATATATATATATATATATATATATATATATATAATATTTATATACGATCTTAGCTTCCTGATGCTTTCATCAGTCTTTAGAAATTTTCTGTAAAACACGAAGAATCACTTACATTCCATTGTCAGGCACAGAAATCTCGCTACGCCCTGTGAAAAGGAAAGGAACAAAAAATGTTCAGAAGTGATGATGTAAAAAGTAAGAACGATACGTAAACTCCAGTTGAAGCCAAAGAGTCTCAGTAAACTGTGATCCACAAATGAGCTGTTTGTGAGATAAGTGTGAATGTTACGTCATGATCCACACAAATTTGTTTTCAATTACACCTTTGCTGTTGGAGTTCTTTAACTCGCATTCTTTTTATCAAGTTGTCACCTGAGTCTGTTTCAGAGAAGATGCGTACGAGCACGAGGGTACGAGAATTTTGATTTTCAATCATTAAATAACATCTTGTAAGGAAATGTTGAATCTTTATTGAGTGAATCCCTATTATTGAGAAATAAAACTATATAAAATAAAAATGTTATTGAATATTCTATTATGTTTTTATGTTGAAAAATATGTGAATGATAGATTAAGAAAGAAAGAGAGAAAGAGAGAGAGAGAGAGAGAGAGAGAGAGAGAGAGAGAGAGAGAGAGAGAGAGAGAGAGAGAGAGAGAGAGAGAGAGAGAGAGAGAGAGAGAGAGAGAGAGAGAGAGAAGGAGAGAGAGAAGTCCGAGAGAATGTCGTGTTTAGAGATATACTTGAAGCAAACAACAGCAAAAGCTCTTAGAAGAAAAATAAAGATATTTTCTTAAATCTATTGA
>SEYY01023592.1:17500-20000 GCA_009176605.1 Armadillidium nasatum
AAAATATCTCTCTTTCTCTCTCTCTCTCTCTCTCTCTCTCTCTCTCTCTTTGATTTTTTTTCGCTAAAGTCTCCCTTGATAAGGTAAAATATTTTCATTTTTCAAAGTTTTTATCCTAGAATTTCATTACATTCTTCTGTTATTATCAGTTTTATCCTGTGGAAAATAAAGAAGGAAATTCGTGTTCAAGAAATGTCGTCTATCTGAACTGAGTTAAAACCTTTTTTGTTATTTTCTTTCATAAGTTGGAAACATTTAAAGATTCAATTAAATTTGTTTCTTATTTTTCCTATATAATATTTGTTTATTCAACTCTTTTTATTTTTTTAATATTTTACCAATCATTTTTGTTCTTACGTTCTTTTTTTAAGTGTTTTTTTTCTACATCTTTAATTTGTACACTAATTAACAGACATCAGCATAATTAAATTTAAATTTATATATTTCATTAATCTAATTTATTTAATTTCAAGATATTCATTTTCGAATAAATTTTACAAGATATTTGATTTATGTGTTTTATGATTTTTTTCTTTGGTTTTTGCATTTCACTGATTTATCATTAATTATTTTTCGAACAACTTCCCGAAAAGAAAAATGTTTTCAAATTGGAAAGATCTTATTTATTTAAAACATTTTAGCTTCTCATCTAAAACAAATTTCCTTCTAATAACAGGCCAATATATAAATATATATATATATATATATATATATATATATATATATATATATATATATATATATATATATATATATATATATATATATATATATATATATATATATATATATATATATATATATATATATATTTATTATATAAATAATATATATAATATATATATATATAATTATATATATATATATATATATATATATATATATATATATATATATATATATATATATATATATATATATATATATATATATATATATATATATATATATAATAATATTTAACAAATATTTGTCCAAGTTGCTACAGTGAATATAAATTAGTGATTTAGAGAGAGGGAGAGAATATTCATGGACTAAGAGAAAACAAAACTGAAAAACACATTCTCTTTAATTGCTTTGAAAGTAAAAAGACAAAAAAATGAATAACAAACAAATAAATAAATAATAGGAAAGGATATTCATTTCGTTATTTAAACTCATTTCATTGCAGCTGGAAATGACTTCTCTAAAGGCAATTATATTTTCAAAGTTAATTTGGTTGGTTGTCATTTTTTCTTATTTCTTTTGATGGATTCAAACTTTTTCCTTCGCAATTATTTTCCAAACCTTCTCAAAAAAGATGAAAATTGATATGCTTTAAATGCTTTAAAAATATTATATATATATAATATATATATATATATATATATATATATATATATATTATATATATATATATATATATATATATATATATATATATATATATATATATATATATATATATATATATATATATATATATATATGGAGTGAGAAGAGATTAGCCCTTTAAGAAGGAGTGTTACTTACAGATCATTTAGAGAGAAAAAGGGGAGGAAATGTTGATTTGCAGAATTTATTTAGAAATATTTTTGGAAAAAGGCCTTGAATATTAATGAAAAGATAACCCAGGAGTTCAGTCCGCTTCCTTTTAGTGAAAGTATGTTTAATCCGTCTAAAAAATCCCTGCAACGATTCCAAACAGAATGAAGAATTGAAAGAGTGGAAGCAGAAAGAAAGATTTACAAGTCTGATACTCATCGTCTTTCTCTCCTGAAAGCCATAAACGCATGAGTCATCAAAACACGGATTTTGAATAAGAAATTATTTAGTTGATGAACAAGCAACGAATTTGCTCATGACATCAGTGATCAAGTCTCCCACTTTGTCAACAAAGTGGAGGCATTATCAATATCAGAGCAGGAATCATTCTAAGAATAATTAGCGTAGCAAAGACACAATGCACCCTATTTAAACCATAAATTTCGCTTAGGGAATGGGGTAGATGTTGGAGAGAAAGTGTTATACTTATGAGCTACAAAACTGGGATTAAATTTTCCGATGGATATTTGCTACCTGAATATCACATAGGTTCATTCCAAAATTGTCCTAACGAATTGTTGGGACAAGTGGCATAAATATCACAACAAATTTTTTTAGTTATTTTCGTATTAGAAAATAAATCGGTGAAGCGACTTTTTTTTGCTTAACATGTCTTTTCTCTATTGAAAATTGAACTCTGGCATGTTTGCTACTCGTCCTGACGATTCGTTAGGACAATTTTTTCAGTGTAGTAAAATGTGTTGTGCTTTCAGTTCACTGAAGACTCTGCCGTTATAATACTAAAAGCATTCAGAGAGCCGACGTTCAATTGTAAAAGTAAAGTTCATCGGAATTAGAAAATCAAAAATGAAATATAAATCTTTAAATAATTGACTCAAACCTATTTAAATTACAACTGGAAGAGAAACTCCTCTAAACGAAAGAACAGAATTTCAACCAAGGAAGGATAACGCAT
>SEYY01023592.1:27500-30000 GCA_009176605.1 Armadillidium nasatum
TATCCTTTTCTTCTCCTTTCTCTGAAATCATCATTTTAGGTGATTTCAATGTTCACCACCGCCAATGGCTTTCATCTAGTTCTCAATCTCCAGCCGGTGAACTCGCCTTCAACTTTTCTATCCAGAACAACCTTGAGCAGTTGGTGCAACTCCCTACCCGTATCCCTGACCGTCTTGGTGATGAATCCAACATACTTGATCTTTTCTTAACCTCTAATCCTTCTCCTTATACTGTTAAACTCTTTCCTCCTCTGGGTTCATCCGATCACCTTCTTATCTCCGTATCTTGTTCTGTCTCTTCAAGTCTTCCGCAAGAACGGCCCCCGCCTTCGGCGAGGAGACGTCTGTGGCACTTCGGTGCTGCTAACTGGTCAGACTTGCGGTTGTACTTCTCTGATTTCCCATGGAATGATTATTGCTTTCGTGGGAGGGGTCCCTCGGAGTGTGCCGAGCGTATAACCGAGGTGATTCTCTCTGGCATGGAAGCGTACATTCCATATTCTTTCCCTTCTACTAAACCTAACAAACCTTGGTTTAACTCTGCTTGTTCTCGCGCTATCCGCCGCAGGGATACTGCCTTCAGAGATTACCGTCGTCTTCAAACTCCTGAAACTCATGCTACTTATATTTCATCCCGGAATCGTGCAAAATCTATTCTTCGAGATACCAAAAAACTCTTTTCTCCGCCGCAAATGCAATAATCTTTCTGGTTCTTCTTCATCTCGCCCTTTCTGGCATTTCGCAAAAAATGTCAACTCTAACTTTGCTTCTTCCTCTTTCCCTCCTCTAGTCTCTTCTGATGGCACAACTGCCATTTTACCTTCTACTAAAGCTGAACTCTTCGCCCAAACTTTTGCCTCTAACTCTACCTTGGATGATTCCGGAGCTATTCCTCCTCCTACAACCCCCTCCAACTCATTTATGCCTAATATTGTAATTTCTTCTAAAGATGTCATTTCTGCTCTCTCTGAGCTTAACACTAAGAAGGCGTATGGTCCTGATGGTATTCCTCCTGCGGTTCTCAAAACTTGTGCTTCTGAACTTGCACCCTGCCTTGGTAAACTATTTCGTCTTTGCCTTTCTACTTCGATCTTCCCTTCTTGTTGGAAACGTGCTCTCATTCAACCTGTACCGAAGAAGGGGGACCCTTCTCAACCCTCTAACTATCGTCCAATTTCTTTAACCTCCGTTCTTTCTAAAGTTTTCGAATCTATCCTTAACAGGAAGATTTGGAAACATCTCAATTCTTCCAATCTTATCTCTGATCGCCAGTATGGCTTTCTTAAAGGACGTTCTACTGGTGATCTTCTTTCCCTACTTTCTGACTCTTGGTCCTCCGCTCTTCGGGGTTTCGGTGAATCTTTCGCTGTGGCGCTAGACATATCGAAAGCTTTCGATAGAGTCTGGCACAAAGCTTTGATTTCCAAACTTCCCTCTTTCGGAATCTATCCTTCTCTCTGTGACCTCCTATCCTAATTTCCTTTCTGGTCGTTCTATAGCAGCTGTTGTAGACGGCCACCGTTCCTCCTATAAATCTATAAATAGTGGTGTTCCCCAAGGATCTGTCCTTTCTCCAACTCTTTTTCTAATTTTCATCAATGATCTTCTTTCTATTACTTCGTCTCCTATACACTCCTATGCCGATGACTCCACCCTTCATTATTCCTTTCAATTTGAAAGACGTCCCTCCCAACAGCAGTTATTAGACGCAAGAAGGATTGCCTTGGAGCAACTGACCCCTGATCTATCTCTCATTTCAAATTGGGGCAGAGAAAACATGGTCGTTTTCAATGCCTCAAAAACTCAATTCCTCCATCTTTCTACTCGACACAATCTTCCACACAACTATGACATCTTCTTCGAAAACACTCAACTCAAACCTTCATCTGTTCTCAATATTCTCGGTGTTTCTTTTTCTCGTGATCTTTCTTGGAAAGATCACATTTTTTCTCTCTCTAAACAAGCTTCTAAGAGGTTGAGTGTTCTGTGGCGCCTTCGTAGTTTTTTTACGCCACCCCAGTTGCTTGCTCTGTATAGGAGTGTTGTTCGCCCCTGTATGGAGTACGCCTCGCATATCTGAGGTGGGTCCACACATACAGCTCATCTTGAAAAGGTGGAGTCTAGGGCTTTTCGTCTTATCAACTCTCCTGCTCTTACTAACTCTCTCCAATCTCTTTCTTCCCGTCGAATTGTTGCGTCACTCTCTCTATACTATCGCTATTACAACGGACATTGCTCTTCTGAACTCTCACGTCGCATACCTCCTCCACTGAGAAGGGCTCGTGCGACACGTCTTTCTACACAGTCTCATCCTTTCTCTGTCCAACTCTCCGACCCCAGACTTAACCGCTATGCTCAATCTTACATGTACTCTACTGGTAAAGTCTGGAACACACTCCCTTTATCTGTTTTCCCAACTTCCTTTGACTTGCACACTTTTAAACGCCGTGTATCGGGTCACGTCGGCCTTTAGCGACCCCGAATCTGATTGCTTCCCAAC
>SEYY01023592.1:45000-47500 GCA_009176605.1 Armadillidium nasatum
GTAACTAATGAGCAAAATGTCGTAAATTTAACGTTTTTCCTCTTCTCTTGCTTCGATTTTACTTTTCTTTCAAATCATCGCAATCTCATGTAACCAAATATCATCAGCAAAATATATATTAAAATACCTTCCAGTTAAAAATATATATATATAATATATTATATATATATATATATATATATATATATATATATATATATATATATATATATATATATATATATATATATATATATATATATATATATATATATATATATATATATATATATATATATATATATATATATATATTATATATATATATTTTTTTTTTTTTTTTTGAATAAGAAAGATTGCATGAATGCTTCAGTTCTGGAAAAATTTTTCCTTTTCAGGTTTGCTGATAAAAATCCCTGGATTTGACAAGATATTAGTTTTTCAACTCATTCGAAATTAAATATATATACATATTCTTACATATATATATATATATATATATATATATATATATATATATATATATATATATATATATATATATATATATATATATATATATATATATATATATATATATATATATATATATATATATATATATATATATATATATATATATATATATATATATATATATATATATATATATATATATATATATATATATATATATATATATATATATATATATATATATATATGTATATATATATATATATATATATATATATATATATGAGATTACCCCCCCATTAATTATGTGGGATGTTAAAGATACTTCCCATCTCAATCCGTAAAACCTTAAGCTGGTCGGAATTGCCGACGCACTTCTTTGATTTCTCATTGAATGATTACCGCTTCCGTGGGAGGAATCCGTCAGAGTGTGCAGAAGGCATTACAGAGATGATTCTCTCTGGCATGGTGGCGTACATTCCATATTCTTCCCCTCTATTAAGCCTAACAAACAATGGCTTAACTCTTCTGGTTCTTGGGCTTTCCGCTGCAGGAATGCTGCCTTCGGTGATAACCGTCGTCTTCAAACTCCAGAAAATCATTCAAATTATATTTCATCCCCGATTTGTGCAAAATCTATTTTCAGTAACACCAAAAGCTCTTTTTTCCGAAGAAAATGCAACAATCTTTTTGATTTATTTTTCTCACGTACTTTAAGGTATTTTGCAAAGAATGTCATCTCTAACTTTAATTCTTCCTCTTTACTTCCTCTAGTATCTTCTGACGGCACAACTGCTGTTTTGTCTTCTTCTAAAGCTGAATGCTTGGCCAAACTTTTGCCTCAAATTCAACTTTAAACAATGCCGGTACTGTTCCTCCTCCTTCAATCCTTTCTAACTCATTTATGGCTAAAATTTTGATTTCTTCTAAAGATGTCATTTCTGCTCTCTCTGACCTTAGTACTAAGAAGGCGTACGGTCCTGATGGTATCTTTCTTGTGGCTCTCAAAATTTGTGATTCCGAGCTTGCACCCTACCTTGATTAACTATTTCGTCTATGTCTTTACTTCAATCTTTAGTTCTTGCTGGAAATGTGAGTTCATTCAGCCTGTGCCGAAGAAAGGGGATCCCTCTTAACACTCCAATTACAGTCCTTTTCTTTGGCCTCTGTTCTTTCTAATGTTTTCGAATCTATACTTAATTAGAAGATTTGGAAACATCTCAATACTTCCAATCTTTTCTCTGATCGCCTGAATGGCTTTCGTAATTAACGTTCTACTAATGTTCTTCTTTCTCTTCTTTCTGACTCTTGATACTTCGCTCTTATGAATTTCGATGAAATTTTTGCCGTTGCGCTAGGCATTTTGAAAGCCTTCGATAAAGTCTGTCCCAAAACTTTGATTTCTAAACTTCTCTCTTTCGGAATCTATCCTTTCTTCTCTAACCTTCTCTCTAATTTTCTTTCCTGGCGTTCTATAGCATCTGTTGTAGACGGCTACAGTTCATACTGTAAATCAATTAATAGTGGTGTTTCTCAGGGTTCTGTCTTATCCCCAACACTTTTTCTACTTTTCATTAATAACCTCTCTATTACTTCATAACCTATCAACTCCAATGCTGAAGGCTCCATCCTTAATTACTCCTTTCAATTTAAAAGACGTCCCTCTCAACAGTAGTTAATTGAAACTAGAATGGGGGCCTTGGAGCAACTTATCTCAAATCTTTCTTTCATTTCAAATTGGGGCAGAGAAAACATGGTCGTTTTCAGAGCCTCAAAAACTTAATTCTTCCATCACCCTAATCGACGCAATCTTCCACTACTATGATATCTTCTTCAAAAACACACAACACAAACCTTCAACTATCCTCACTATTCTCCGAGTTTCTTTTTCTCGTGAACATTTTTTTGGAAAGATTACATTACTTCTCTTTCTAAACAAGCTTCTACAGTTTGGATGTTATGAGGTGCCATTGTAATTTTTTCACGCCATCCCAGTTGCTTGCTCTGTATAGGGGCGTTGCTCGTCCTTGTATGGAGTACGCCTCACACAATTGGAGTGATCCCA
>SEYY01023592.1:67500-75000 GCA_009176605.1 Armadillidium nasatum
TATATATATATATATATATATATATATATATATATATATATATATATATATATATATATATATATATATATACGAGTATATACATATATATATATATATATATATATATATATATATATATATATATATATATATATATATATATATATATATATATATATATATATATATATATATATATATATATACTATATATATATATATATATATATATATATATATATATATATATATATATATATATATATATATAATAATAATATAAATATATAATATAATATATATATATATATATATATATATATATATATATTATATATATATATATATATATATATATATTATATATATTTTAAAAAAAAAATTCCGTTTTTGAATGAGTTTGTTTTAATAATTAAATAAATAAATCTTTTCTATCTATTTATTGCATTAAAATGTGTGTTTTTTCCGATGTAAAAGGATTTAATTTAGTTTCATTATCAAATATGATTAACTTCAAAAACATTTTCTAATTATAAATTTTCTAAAAGTATTACTCAATGATTCAGTATTAAATGAATGCAACATATTTAGATATATTGTTTTGATGCTTTAGATTTGCAATAGGAATAATCTATATATATATATATATATATATATATATATATATATATATATATATATATATATATATATATATATATATATATATATATATATATATATATATATATATCTTTTAGAACAAAAAAGCGATTAAATGAATCTATTCGTGTGTGTGTGAAAGGAAGCGTGTAGGTCACTTTTAACATTATCATTACGAAAATTTCCAATTATTTATTCACCTGTACCTTCTTCCATATCCTTTCTAACTGTTATAACTTCCATATCCTTTCTAACTGTTATAAAATCATTTCGATTAATTTTATTTGTATCTATTATATATCAATTTTGTCTCTAGGTTGTTAATACAATTTGTTTTTCATAGTATTTATTAATTTTGGTAAAATATGTTATAATAAAAACAATAACAGGCTATTTATTTGGCATAAATAAATGAATATAATTATACTTAAATTATATATTTAAGATTCAATTTCTGGCACTAAATTTAAGTTCATAATTATTAACAAAAGTTAAAATTATTTTAAAAACTCAAAAAAAATTTAAAAGCTCTTTCATTTTTATTTTATTTTTAATATTTTTAAACTTTTTATTTTAAATATAAATTTATACGAGTTTATTGCCATTCAGGCCTTTATGACATTACTTACAAAAATTAATCTTTTCCTACTTTCGTATTTTCTGATGGAGATTCCAATAGTTAATCTTTTGATCTCTCCTTCTCCAAATTTATATTTAATTTTGCCAATTTCTTTATTATTGTTTTGTAGTTTAAATTAAAAATTTTATTTTGACAAATACTCTGAATTTACAGAAATTTCAGCCCATTACCCCAATCTTCATTTTCTCAAAATTCATTCATATGATCACTTTTACTTACATACTGGGTCAATACTTGCTACATCTAGTTTATTGAGAACAAAGTTTCATTCGCATATATTTTTTTCGCTCTTATACAAGATACTCATTTGCAGCAAATTTTTTTTATCTTAAACCAGATTGGATTAGGTATCGTCATGCTCCATCATCATTTTCTTTACTTATTTCACGAACTAAATTTCCACTGGCTAAATTTTTCTTAAGCAGTGATATATATATATATATATATATATATATATATATATATATATATATATATATATATATATATATATATATATATATATATATATATATATATAATATATATATATATATATATATATATATATATATATATATATATATATATATATATATATATATATATATATATATATATATATATATATATATATATATATATATATATATATATATATATATATAATATATATATATATATATATATATATATATATATATATATATATATATAATATATATATATATATATATATATATATATATATATATATATATATATATATATATATATATATATATATATATATATATATATATATATATATATATATATATATATATATATATATATATATATATATATATATATATATATATATATATATATATATATATATATATATATATATATATATATATATATATATATATATATATATATATATATATATATATATATATATATATATATATATATATATATATATATATATATATATATATATATATATATATATATATATATATATATATATATATATATATATATATATATATATATATATATATATATATATAATAATATATTATGAATGGGAAAATGATTAAGGTAATGAAAATAAATAAAACAATCTATTACAATATCTTTCTTTGAATGAATAGAATTTCAATTAGAAAAAAGTATTGCTTCTTTTGACTAATATAAGGCGAAATTATTTTTCTCTCAAAATAACAATAATAATAACTAAAATAATAGTAATATACTAATAATAATAATAATAATAATAATAATAATAATAATAATAATAATAATAATAAAATAACAAAATGTTTTTCATATTTTATTTTGCAATTCGAAGAAAATATTGCTTGTTCATTTGAATTTTATTATACTAAAGGCTGAAAATGAATAATTTTATCTTATGAGCTCTCTCTCTCTCTCTCTCTCTCTCTCTCTCTCTCTCTCTCTCTCTCTCTCTCTCTCTCTCTCTCTCTCTCTCTCTCTCTCTCTCTCTCTCTCTCTCTCTCTCTCTCTCTCTCTCTCTCTCTCTCTCTCTCTTTTTTTTTTTTTTTTTTTTTTTTTTTTTTTTTTATTTTTATTATTTTAATTATTATTATTATTATTATTATTATTATTATTATTATTATATTATTATTATTATTATTGCACTTAGTATTATTGTTACTATCATTACTTTTAATATTATTTCTTTTTTTATTACTATTATTATTATAGTAATAATAATTTTATTATTATTATTATTATTATTATTATTATTATTATTATTATTATTATTATTATTATTATTATTATTATTATTATTATTATCAAATTGAAAAAAAGAAGAAACAATTTCAGCAAAATCTGAATAGATAAATTTCCTTTTGATATTTCAAGTTATTCCCATGAGCGATGCAAAACTCTTTAAAATATTAATCATTAATTCTGAAATATTTGCTTATATATATATATATATATATATATATATATATATATATATATATATATATATATATATATATATATATATATATATATATATATATATATATATATATATATATATATATACACTGTGATCCAAAAAAAAAACATGCGTTTATAAATTTATTAATAAAATGAAACTACAAATTCAAAAACAAAATAAATTGCCAACAAACAAAAAGAATACACATAATTTATTCGAATATAAAATGATTTTGTTGTAATTTGAAAATTGTATTTTTGCTGATTTTTTAAAATGGTGATTTCTAAAATAGACTTTTAAAATTTTATTTCCATACTGAAGAAAAAGAATATGTTCAATGATTTAATGTTTTACATAATAATAGGAAATCCTTTCTATATTTTTTACATGCAAAAAAAAATTGTTCTTTATGTTTTCCTTCCATTTCGATAACTTTGCGAAGCGTAGGTCTAAATTGTTTAATAGCTGAATAATCTTATTCTGAGGAAAATTTGCACATTCTTGAAGGAAAGCATTTTTTAGTTCAGACACATATTTAATTTTTCTCCCTCGATACACTCTTTGAGATAAGTTTTCCCAAATGCTAAAATCTAGAGGCTGCAAGTCAGGACTATTTGCAAGCTAATCATGAGGAAAGATGATTTCAGGTACATGCTCATTCAGATAAGCCAATGTATCTTTTGCTGTATGTGCTTTAGAGCCATATTATTGAAATAAGAAGTGCTGACCAGAGACTAAAATTTTCATCTCTGGAATCATCTTTGCCAAGAGGTTATTTCTATAATATTCCCCGTTAATTTTGACTACAGGCTCTACAAAGTGAATTGATGTTTTATTAAGCTTAGAAACGGAGACCATTACAATCTTAGGGAAATGAGAGTTCATAAAGAACAGTCACTCACTCGAAATCTGATTTTTTCCTTTTCTGGCTTCAAAATAAACTCTTTCATTCTGTGTATTCAAAGGGAGTTCAACTGAGAATATTTTCTCATCGCTAAAAAGAGCAGATCTTTAAATTTTCCTGCTTAACAAGCCGCAACAGCCTCTTTGCGCACACAACTCGTCTAGCTTTGTCCAAAAAGCTTAATTTTTGACGACGAATTTTTTTTTAGGGTTTAAGGTTGAGATCTTGTTTAATGATGCGTTTGGGACGCCCGATTCTTGCTTTACGTTTAAAGCTTGCAGTTTCATCAGTTTTCTTTAGCAGAGTGTCTAAGCCCATTTAAGTCAATCCCTTGGGAGGGAACTCATATAATAATTTCATTCTGCCATACTTCTTCTCAATTCGAAAATGTTTAATAAGAATTTTATCTTCTTCGGTGAAAGGCATTATCTCAAGGATATAAATTTCTGAAAAAAAAACAATATAAATTAAACTTTTCTATATAGCTTAAAAAATCGTCAAAAATCAACAAATAAAAGTAGAATTTTTAAATTTTCTCAAATAAAAATAAACCATCAATTATGCTCTTGTCTAATATTAAATTATCTACGTTAGATCATTATCGAGTTATTGATAATTTTAAAAGGCATTTTTTTTGGACCACCGTATATATATACATATATATATATATATATATATATATATATATATATATATATATATATATATATATATATATATATATATATATATATATATATATATATATATATATATATATTATATTTATCTGCTACAGTTTGAAATACGAAAAAGATCAGAGGTTAGTTGTTCCAAGGTCATCCTCATATCGTCAATTAACCGCTTTGAGTAAGTCTTTCAAACTAAAAGAAGTAATGAATAGGGAGTCATCAGTTTAGGAGTGGTTAGGTGATGAAGTGACAGCGAGGTCATTAGTGAAAAGTAGAAAAAGTGTTGGAGAGAGGATAGGTCCTTGAGGAACACTATCATTAATAGATTTAAATGAAGAACTATGGCCATCTTCAACAGCTGTAATAGAGCGATCAGAAGTCAAAAAGCAAGTCAGAGTGATGACCACAGAGAAAATAAATTTGAAAATCAAAGCTTTGTGCCAGATTCTATCGAAGCTTTTTATATGTCTAGCGCGATAGCGAAAAATTCATCGAAATGCCGGAGAGTGAAGCACCAAGTGTCAGAGGGAAGAAAAAGAAGATCATCAAAACAGCATTCTTTACGAAACCCATACTGGTAATCAGAGGATAAGATTAGAAGTATATTCTTGTTAAATATAGATTCGAAATCTTTAGAAAGAACGGAGGTTAATGAAATAGGACGATAGTTTAGAGATATGAGAAGAGTTCCCCTTTTTCGTCACAGGCTGAACGAGCGAATTCTTACAGCAAGAAGAGAAGGTACAAGTAGAGAGACAAAGACGAAACAATTTGATTATTCAGAGTGCAAGCTTAGAAGCACAAGTTTTGAGAACCGCAGAAGGAATACCATCAGGAGGAAATCCTTCTTGGTGTTAAGTTCAGATAGAGCAGAAATGACATCTTTAGAAAAAATTAGAAAATTAGGTAGAAATAAATTGGAAGAAGTTGAAGGAAGAATTATAGATCAGGAATCGTCTAACGTTAAATTGGAGGCAAAAGTTGGAGCGAAAAGTTCAGCTTAAGTAAAAGGCCAAACGGCAGTTATGCTCTCAGAAGATACAAGAAGAGGGAGGGAAAGAGGAAGAAGTAAAGTTATTATTATTATTATTATTATTATATTATATATATATATATATATATATATATATATATATATATATATATATATATATATATATATATATATATATATAATATATATATATATATATATATATATATATATATATATATATATATATATATATATATATATATATATATATATATATATATATATATATATATATATATATATATATATATATATATATATATATATATATATATATATATATATATATATATATATATATATATATATATAGATTCTGTCATCTTGTATTTTCCCAATTTAACTTTGACGTAAATTTTTCAAAATAATATTACAAACTCATCTAAAAGATAAGTCTCATAAATATATATATTATATATATATATATATATATATATATATATATATATATATATATATATATATATATATATATATATATATATATATATATATATATATATATATATATATATATATATATATATATATATATATATATATATATATATATATATAATATATATATATATATATATATATATATATATATATATATATATATATATATATATATATATATATATATATATATATATATATATATATATATATATATATATATATATATATATATATATATAATATATATATATATATATATATATATATATATATATATATATATATATATATATATATATGGAGGATCCTTTGTGTATGCCGGGTATAGGGCCTCTATGTAGGCTGCCAGCTCGTAGGTAGATACCGCTTCTCTAGGAGCCTCAGGGGAGCGTCGGATAGCCTCAGGTGGAAGGCTACTTCAAAGTTAACCACAGTCGAGGGCAAAAGGAGCTGCCAAACTGGGTTTCCTTTTTGGTAGCAGAGGCGTTGGAACTTCTTCTTCTAAGGGCAGCTTCTTTTGGACTTCTGCTTGGGACGGCTTCTTCTAGGGCTTCTGTTTGGGACTGCTTCTTCTAGGGCTTTTGCTTGGGACGTCTTCTTCTTGGGCAGCTTGGCTTAGAGGCGGATTCTTCTTCAGCTCCTCGGAATAAAGGGAAAGGTTATTACTATTTCTATGCCTTCTGAAATTATCTTAGTATTTGGGAAGGTGTAAGAAAAGTAGAGAGTTTTCCACTTTATTTATTTCCCTAAATTTAACAAAAATTGTTAACAACGTTACTAATTTTAAAGTTTCACAAATTCATAATGAAATAACATATAAAATTTTAATTATTTAAAGTTGTAAATATTGTTTTATAATAATTTTATATTTTATATATAAAAATACATTATGATTTATATTTTTAACATTAACTATTTTTTATTTAAATTTTAATACAAAATAATATAAAATAAATACATTTTACATTTTATAATAGTTTCTCATAATAGTTTTATCTTAATTCAAATTTAGCGGTAAAATAGTTTTGGAGGGAAAATTAGATAAGTAGTGAATTAAGAATTTGTTATGGTAATAATTTAAAATTTACATTATATTTTAAATATTTTATTTTTTTACAATAATAGTTTATATTTTTATATATTTATTATAATTACTTTTATTACAAAAAGAAACTTTATTTTTAATTATCACTAGTCTTACCAGTCTTTTTCTTATTAAAATAATATTCACAATTTCACTTGTTAACG
>SEYY01023593.1:12500-15000 GCA_009176605.1 Armadillidium nasatum
TAGGAAGAAAACAAATTAGGTTTTCTACCTCCTCGCTTTATCCATAGGACTATATTTCGAGTCCGATACATAGAAATAGACACGATACCGTTAACAACACAAAACAGTGAAGGAACTCTATGTAGTTTCTTATAATGGATGACAAACCCTTAGGAGAATGTTGACAATAAGTTTATTTTTGTTCAAATGTTGGTAAACACAGCAACCATGTTTTCAGTTTACTTGCAAATACCCAGGCCTAATTCCAATATAGGAAGCAGAATCTCTTTTCATATATTAAACATTTCAGTTCTTTCTAACATATTTAATTACTGTTTATTCAAAACTATGTTGTGGACCTTTTCATCCATTAAGGGCATCGTAGAAAATATTGCTTATCAATACGTAGGATTATCTTCGGTGATTCATCTGAAATAATTAATTAAATTTATAGACACATTTTCCCATACATTAATAAGAAAAACAAGAGTGACAATCTCAGTTGGCCTTTTTATCTATCTGTCTGTCTGTCCGTCTGTCTGTCCGTCTGTCTGTCTGTGTGTCTGTGTGTCTGTCTGTGTGTCTGTCTGTGTGTCTGTCTGTGTGTCTGTCTGTGTCTGTCTGTCTGTGTGTCTGTCTGTCTGTGTGTCTGTCTGTCTGTCTGTCTGTCTGTCTGTCTGTGTCTGTCTGTCTGTGTGTGTGTATGTCTGTGTGTTTGTGTGTCTGTTTGTCTGTCTGTCTGTCTGTCTGTCTATCTATATATATATATATATATATATATATATATATATATATATATATATTATATATATATATATATATATATATATATATATATATATATATATATATATATATATATATATATATATATATATAAAATATTAAAACTTTCTTTATAGATATAAAAGATTATAATTATTAGTTTTCTAATCTCACTTTTGAAAAGTAGGTCAGTTATCTTTATTCGAATATTGTTAATTAAATAAGTAATACATGAAAATAAAAATAAAAAATTAATTAAAATATTTACATAATAGCTACATAGTTTTATAAGCTGATAAAATACATATTAAATTATTTATCTTTTAAAGTAATTATATATTAAAAATGTAATTAAAATAAAGTTATTACGTTAATTAATAAATATATAATTCAGAGTATTAATTTGATATTTAATTAATTAATTACAATAGATGAATATTATACTTCCAATGAAGAAAAATAATTTTTATTTCCAAAGGTTCAAGTTAATTCTCAAAACTGAACTTCACCGACATAAATCGAGAGTAAATTAGAGCCACCCTGTGAATTAAAAGGCATAAAGTGTCTGTAATTTAGAACCACCCTGTGAATCGTAAAATAGAAAATGGACTTTGTGCTTCATTTTTATGGGATACGATGATAAAACAGATTTTTCTTTATGGCGTTGTATAAATTTGATATATATTTTTAATATATTTCTATATAAACTTTCTCTCTTTATAATTTTTTGCTTTATAAATTATTATTATTATTATTATTATTATTATTATTATTATTATTATTATTAAAATAAGTCCAGTATATCTGTTACTTTATTTTGTATTAATATATATATATATATATATATATATATATATATATATATATATATATATAATATATATATATATATATATATATATATATATATATATATATATATTATATATAATAATAATAATAAATAATAATAATAATAATAATAATAATAATATGTGTATGTGTGTGCGTGTTTTTTTTAAAAATAAGATAAGGAAAAAATTCTGTGACATTGAGTGTTATATATAAGATCGCTTCACGTTATGAGACAAATTAGGTCATAAGAATGGTATTTATGTTATATGCGTGGCTGAGGAAGGACGTTGCGCTTTTAATAATAATAACAATAATAATAATAATAATTATAATAATAATAAAATAATAATAATTTTTTTTATACAATGCACCATATCCCGCATGATGCAGGGTGGTTCGATAATAAATAATAATAATAATAATAATAATAATAATAATAATAATAATAATAATAATAATAATAATAATAATAATAATAATAATAATAATAATAATAATAATGATAATAATAATAATGAATAATAATAATAATAATAATAATAATAATAATAATAATAATAATAATGATAATAATAATAATAATATAGAGTAATGATAAGAATTGTACTCATAACATCAAAAATAATATTAAATAATAACTCTAATTTTCAGTTTTTCAATTTCTATAGTTTATTCAGGAATGGTATATTTACAATTTTATAATATTACAGTAGGTGATAAATACTGCTAGATACAATATTAATAAAATGTTAGCTGTCTAGTTCTCTGAAAAGGGGTTTCTAAGGGTTGTTATTAAGCCCAAAATTTAGTCGATAAATAGTTCCATTTATTTGAACAACAATTAAAATGCAAATACGATTTTTGTAATTTAACAAACAATAAAAATAACAATACTAACAATAGCACATAAAACAGAAAAGAT
>SEYY01023594.1:0-27500 GCA_009176605.1 Armadillidium nasatum
TGAGATCTAGTCATCCCTCTCATCTCCCACAGAACACAACAGAACTTGCTTCTGCAGCAAATGGAAACAACACTCTTAATGGGATGGTCAATCAACAGTTTAATAAAAGCTTGATTAATGTTAAGGAAGTGAAAGGAAATCCTAATTCTCCTAGTACCAATGTAAATGGAAATGTAAATAAAAACACAAAGAAAATAGCGCCGTTGCAGATGGCAAATGCGTCTCCTAATCAACAGAAATCACTTATAAACTCTTCTCCGAAGACGAATCTCCCTTCTCAGTCGCCATCTAATCGAGCTTCTCCTCCCGTGTCAAAGCCCTTAAAATCTCCTAATAGAAGTAAAGGTAGTAATGGAAATTCAACAAGTATTTTAAGTATTGCTCAAAATCTTGCCACGAAACAACTTCAACAGCAACAACAGCAGCAACAGTTATCACATGCTGTTGATTCTTCTTTATCAACAGTTGTTACATCTGGTTCATCTGCTATTACTTCAGCTACTGTTGCTGCAGCTGCTGCGGCTGCTGCATCGTTAGGACCTCAATTTAATGCAGCTCTTGGACTGCCCGGTGTAACACCAGCTTTGTGTGCTTATATGGCTGCCGATTACAATGCTGCTATGCAAAATTTACTGCTCACTCAGGCAGCAGCTGCTAGAATGGCAATGACTCAGGCAAGTCCTCTGCAAACGTCTGATAAAAATGAACCTGTTCCAATGGACTTATCACCAACCAATAAAACTCCTCAAGTTCAGATGCCTTCTAATCAGAGTGCAAAAAGTTTAAAAGCATCTGCAAATCCAACAAAAAAATCTCCATCAGGCTCCACTAAAGCGACTGTTTCTCCTCAGAAGAAGTTGCATGTCACTCCTCTGTCTGTTTCATCCCCAAAGCCACCTGCAGAATCCCAGTCAACAATATCTCCTCCTACTCCTGAAGTAACAATCACAAAACTTCCAAGCAATACTTCGTCAGAAAGTTCATCGACAGTGCCTTCCACAACTACAACTTCAGTATCAAAACCAGCAAACACGAACACAGTATCTATTACGAAACGACCTTCTTTAGCTACAAGTTCATCAAATGGACTCGCTAATTCAAAATTCGGGGTGACACGATCACCCTCCAACGCATCTGTAAGACAAATCCCAAATCCTTCCTTACTTTCACACCAATCTGAAGTACGAAATAGTTCCTCTTCAAAATCTGTGGTTAAAACTTCGAAGCAGAATGTGCCAACACCTCCACCACCCAGTAATAATAACAACAGTTCAAATAATAAAATTAATAATAATAATAATTATAATGAAAAATCTTTAAAAATAGACTCCTAGCGTTTCTAATCAAAAACAAACATTATGTAATCATTTTGTGTAATATATATATATATATATATATATATATATATATATATATATATATATATATATATATATATATATATTATATATATATATATATATATATATATATATATATATATATATATATATATATATATATATCTATTGACTTGCACACGTTACAGTGCTATGTATCGGGACATGTCTGCCTTTACTTTGGTCTTTCCATTGCATTCCCCAAGTGTGGTGAAAATTTTCTAGGTTTGACCATTTCGTACCATATATATATATATATATATATATATATATATATATATATATATATATATATATATATATATATATATATATATATATATATATATTATATATATATATATATATATATATATATATATATATATATATATATATATATATATATATATATATGCGTGGTATTATCTTTATACTTGCATTTTCTTAGTGAACTTTTATAACCAATCGTTGGTAGTCTTATTAGTCGTGTTTGAGAAAAGTTTTTTTTTTTTTTTTTTAACATTATTTTTACCTAATTCAAATGTAGATAAGATAAATATTAAATTAAAAAAAAAAAAGCCTTTCTGCAATTTTATATTTTAAAAAAAGTGAATGTGAGTAAAATATGAAAAATGAAAATTTTTAAAGTGAAGAATTGTATGGGATATATCTGAATAAAGGAAGAGATTTTGTGTTCTGTGATGATTATATGTATTATAAAATTCACCTTCAATAAAATTTTTTTTTTTTTTTTTTTTTTTTTTTTTTTTTATTTTTTTTTTTTTTGTGAAGAAAATTTTCAGGGTACTTACGATTCTATTCTGTGCTAAGAAGCATTGATAATTTTTATTTTGTTTTTATTTTTAAAATATTTTTTAATTGTCTTATTTTGAAAAAAAAATTTTTAATGTATTTTTCAATTTAAAAATTTGATTTAAAAAAAATTTTTTTTTGTCAAAAGCTTTTTATTGTATAAATTTTCAGTGAATTTTTTTTTTTTTTTTTTTTTTTTTTTTTTTTTTTTTTAAATATATAAATTAATATATATTATTTTTTAAAAAGGCATATATATATATATATATATTATATATATATATATATATATATATATATATATATATATATATATATATATATATATATATATATATATATATATATATATATATATATATATATATATATATATATATATATATATATATATATATATATTATATATTTTTTTTTATTTTTTAAAAAAATTTATTATAAAAATTTATTTTATAGCTATTAAAGATACCTGTGGGAAATATATATATATATATATATATATATATATATATATATATATATATATATATATATATATATATATATATATATATATATATATATATATATATATATATATATATATATATATATATATAATATTAATATATATATTTGAATAAATTTGTTTATTTAACCTTTTTTTTTTTAACCATTTTTTATAAGATGATAATAATAATAATAATAATAAAGTGCGATTAGAAATGATAGTAGAACCGAACGATATAGAATATGTTATATAAGTGACTATCATTAAGGTTCAAATTTCTATACTTTATGTAAAATTTAAATTTTTTAAATTTGTAGGACGAATATTCTCTCTCTCTCTCTCTCTCTCTCTCTCTCTCTCTCTCTCTCTCTCTCTTCTCTCTCTCTCTCTCTCTTTCTCTCTCTTTCTCTCTCTTTCTCTCTCTTTCTCTCTCTCTCTCTCTCTCTCTCTCTCTCTCTCTCTCTCTCTCTCTCTCTCTCTCTCTCTCTCTCTCTCTCTCTCTCTCTCTCTCTCTCTCTCTCTCTCTCTCTCTCTCTCTCTCTCTCTCTCTCTCTCTCTCTCTCTCTCTCTCTCTCTCTCTCTCTCTCTCTCAAATTAATGGTAAAGTTGCTATTGACCTGGAAAGTGGTGAAGAAAATACTAACAAGCAATTTTATATATATATATATATATATATATATATATATATATATATATATATATATATATATATATATATATATATATATATATATATATATATATAATATATATATATATATATATATATATATATATATATATATATATATATATATATATATATATATAATAAATCTTGGTATTCTGCGTGAACCATACAAAATTTTTTTGGAAAATTTTAATTTTTTTTTATCGCAATGGAAGCTCGTATTTATTTATTTATTTATTTTTTTGAATAATTTTTTCATAATTTCGAAGTTTTAATTTAAATTCTGGTGCATTTTAGAGTAAGAAACTTCAATGGTTACGAAATGAATTTTAATTTACAAATTTATTTGTGAATCATTCGTGTTTGAAAACTTATGACAACGTTAAAATTACGGGTGTATTGTCATTTGGTTTTTGAAAGCTATGCAAAATCTACCTTATATATACTTCTTTTAAAAAAAATAATAATAAAAAAAAAAACTTTCTAAATATTATTATTGTTGTTCCAAGTCGGATACATTATTGTTGTTTCTAAGTTGTATACTTTGTATTTTTCCCCAAGTCGCATACAAATTATTGTTTCCAAGTTTTAAATTTAATTTTTATGATCTTTTTAATCAGTTTTAACTAATTTTTTAACAAGTTTAGATATTAATAATCACATTAAAATCTTTACCTATTAATTTGTTAAAATATATTTTTCCACTTCGAGTATAAAAAATGAATCTTTTTAAATTTATTTAGGTTAATATATATATATATATATATATATATATATATATATATATATATATATATATATATATATATATATATATATATATATATATATATATATATATATATATATATATATGAAAACATAAACAAAAAATTGTGCTGCTTGTCAAATTTTAAAAAATAATTTCTAATAATCCGAACGAAATTGGGCGTGGTTCTTAAAAAAATTACGAAAAGCACGGCAAGTTTTAATCAAATTATCCCACCAAACCATAAACCAGAACAAAATTTTTTTTTTTTTAACGGTACAAAATGTTTCGCTGGTGGTTCCTGCGTTACAATATATATATATATATATATATATATATATATATATATATATATATATATATATATATATATATATATATATATATATATATATATATATATATATATATATATATATATATATATATATATATATATATATATATATATATATATATATATATATATATATATATATATATATATATATATATATATATATATATATATATATATATATATATATATATATATATATATATATATATATATATATATATATATATATGTGTGATGCCTGTGCAATAAATCTCGCCTTTATACATATGCAAATTTAATTCACTTCAAAATCATTATTATCCTGTAAGTCAAAGTATTTTTAACTTTTTCGGATATATTTTTGACAAAATTTGTCGTATATAATATATTAACAAAAATCTCTTTAAAAGCCTCTGCAAATCTATTCCTTTGAGTCTTTAATCCATACCGATAGTATGATACGCGTGTGTAATAAATACCATTTGAAGAGATAAAACATGTTTTATATCTTTGGTTATTCATACAATCTTCCTTCAAAATGTTTATTAGGTGTTCTAGAACTTTTAATGTCTTTACATGTGACTATGTATGACAAAAGTGCATGGGAAACAACCATCTATGAATTTAAGGAATTAAATAGCTTTTTTTGTCAATTCTCCCTGGTTTTAAAGGGAAGGAAAGTGCTTCATTAAAGCCAGCAGTAGTTCAACTCTTTATTGTAGTTTATGCTCAAATACTAAAACTTCTCTGTCATTGGGAGCGACAAAATACCTTCTCAATTCTAGTTAGCGTAGCTATCTTATCCTTCTAGCTTTCCCCTGTAACTCACTATTATTTTGTCAAAAATCTTTGATTCTCTTCTTAATTATCTGAAATTTCGTCTCACTCTTCCCTATCATCAGTATAATTTTCTCCTTTTGAGATCAAATTGTAAAATTCCACTCCTTCCCACTTACAGATTATCTGTAGACGCCTGTAAATACCGGAAGCCTTGTGTGGTGTGGCTTCATATACCCGAGGTTTTTTTTTTTTTTTTTTTTTTTTTTTTTTTTTTTTTTGTCCTTGATGGCTAACTGCTGAGACTTTGGGTTTCCCCTTTCACTGTTTACTCATCTCCAGTTTCCATTCAAATTGTTCTATATTCACAGTTATTCCTATCTTTTCAAAATAGAGTTAATTCCCCAAGGGATTTTCTCTCTCTCTCTCTCTTCTCTCTCTCTCTCTCTCTCTCTCTCTCTCTCTATATAATATAATATATATATATATATATATATATATATATATATATATATATATATATATATATATATATATATATATATATATATATATATATATATATAATATATATTTAATATAATAAAAAAATTAAACGTTTGATTTTGAAAAATTTTTACTATCAATTTTTTTTTTTTTTTTTAATTCTTTTATTGTTTTTACACCACTCACGGGTTGAAGATCTTGAATCATACCATAACAATTACTTTATATATCTCTATTAAAAACACTTAAATGTTCTATAGATCCTTCAATAGCACTGTCGTCTCTCCTCTAATAAAAAACACGAAAAAAAAATGAATAAAATAAAAAAAAAAAAAAAAAAAAAAAAATAAAAAAAAAAAAATTCTTTGAAAAAAAAAAAAAAAAAAAAAAAAATAAAAAATAAATATATATATATATATATATTATATATATATATATATATATATATATATATATATATATATATATATATATATATATATATATATATATATATATATATATATATATATATATATATATATATATATATATATCTTGAAAGGGACAGGCCCAACTTTATTTTTTAAACATCTTCCAGCCTCGCATACCCGTCCGTTAGTACGATCGATCCCTTCCGTACCCTCCCAATAATATTTTGAACATGATTCTATCCGCCTATGGGTCGGGCTGGACACGGGTTTAAAGGTTTGTTCTTACCCTCGCACGTTTCTATGAGTGCGTGTGCAAATTATAATGTCAGTGTCCTCACCTCTCTACAGGGCCTGAAGAATAAACAAACTTGTGCAAAAGAAGAGGAACTTGCGATTAGGACGATCACACCATTGGAAAGAGGCCTTTCCGAAAGACAAATGACCCAGCGATTTGGGGTCAATCCCTCAATTGTGTTGGATCTTCCGGCAGTTCAGAAAGGCTGGCAGCAACAGTAGAAGACAAGGTCAGGATCATTCAAGGGATACTTCTATGAGGGATCAAAGATTTCTCCATTTGGCAGTTCTGCGAAATCAGTTTCAAACGAACGTTCACCTACCAACCCTATTATATTAGGGTTGCACAGTTGTAATTTGCAAGACCTATGGAAACTGGATAATTGCGAAATGGAGAAATATACTCTTCACAGATGCATGAGTCTCGGTTCACACTAAATATACCAGACCGACGTCAGCGAGTGAAGAGATGTCCAGGAGAGCACTTTGCCTCTTGCAACATTTCTCCAAGAACCCTTTGGGAAGTGGCTCTGTGATGGTGTGGGTTGGAATAAGAAGTTAATACTGGACAGTGTGAAAAGGTATATGACGACATCTTTCACGAATATGTAGTTCTTTTCTCGCCTTTCATTGGCGAATCATTCCAAACGTATTACTCCATGACAATGCCAAACCGCACAAAGCTTCTAGCATCTACTTGTACCTCGAAAAGGTGGAAATCAACCTCCTGCCCATTGATTTGGGAAATGATATAAAGGCGTTTCAGAGTCATGGTCCATGCTATATGAACTCTCAGGGATCTGGCGGGCGCTTTGACGGGAAAATGTACAACATCCCAACAAGACAAAATCATTTTATCAATGTCAAAACGAATGGAGGATGTAGTGAGGGTCGGAAGAGGCACAGTCGCTATTAATTAGTTTTTTTTTTCTTTCTCTTTATTTCTTGCAACTTTTTATGTTACACTAAACTGTGAATTTTCCATTTTCGTGGTTTTCTTCATCATTCTTTTTGTTATTCCGATTTTTTTTAACGCATGAAGACACACCTTTGGCAGGTAAATAAATATTAAATGCAATTCCATCACGTTGTAGTGTCATTTTGCTATAATTGCAAGTGATGCGCTAATTTTCTCCAGGAGCATATATATATAATATATATATATATATATATATATATATATATATATATATATATATATAATATATATATATATATATATATATATATATATATATATATATATATATATAATATATATATATATATATATATATATATATTATATATATATATATATATATATATATATATATATATATATTTTAGGGATGGAGCGATACCAAAATTTTTACCGATACGTGTCCCAACCATCTCAGTCTTGCTTTATCTATCTTATGAATAATTGGTCAAACCCCTATACAGTATTTTCTCTAATTCTTTCGCTTCTTAACCTCTCCCTCCTTCCTAGTCCTTTCCACTATCAACCGTAATACCCGCATCTCTGCTGCTTGAATTTTTCTTTCTTCTCTTGTTGTCGTACTCCAAGTCTCAACCTCCCCCCCCCCCATATAACAAAATTGGGGTCAGAGTACTTTAAAAAATTACTTTCTTTACTCCTATATCCATTCATTTTGTCGGCCAAGATTGGGTACAGCGCCCTTACTATTCCTTCGTATTTCTCCTTCCTGTTGGCGATTTCCAGCGTATTTCCTCATTCCCTTGTAAATACTACGCCCCAAATACTCGCATCTCTCAACCACCATGGCACCCTCACCTCTTCGAAATCTAACTTCAGCTCAAGCTCCTCTCCTTCCTCCTCCTACTAACTATTAACAGTTCTTTCTTTTTCCACATTCACGCTCGACCCAACCTCTTTTAGCTTTTCAGCAAAACTACTTACTACCTCTCTTATCTTCTCTATGATATCTTCTTCGAAAACACACAACTCAAACCTTCATCTCTCCTTAATATTCTTTGTGTTTCTTTTTCTCGTGATCTTTCTTTGAAAGATCACATTATTTCTTTTCCTTAACAAACTTCTAAGTAGCTGAATGTTCTGAGGCGCCTTCAGAATTTCTTCACACCACCCCAGTTGGTTGCTTTTATAGGGGTGTTGTTCGCCCCTGTATGGAGTACGCATCACACATCTGGGGTAGTTCCACTCAGACAGCTCTCCTTGAAAAGGTGGAATCTAGGGCTTTTCGTCTTAACAACTCTCCTACTCTCTCTAATTCTCTCCAATCTCTTTCTGCCCGTCGAACTGTTGCGTCACTTTGTCTATACTATTGCTATTAAAACGGACACTGCTCTTCTGAACTCTCTCGTCGCATACCTTCTCCTTTGAGAAGAGCTCGTGCGACACGTCTCTCTACACAGTCTCATCCTTTCTCTGTCCAACTCTCTGAACCCAGACTTAACCGCTTTGTGCTCTTCTGGTAAAGTCTGGAACACACTCCCTTCATCTATTTTTCCAATCTCCTATGACTTATACACCTTCAAACGCCTTGTATCAAGATATGTCGGCCTTTAATCTGACCAGGTTCCTGATTTGCTCCTTTCTCTGGTGGAAATTTGGTAGGCCTTTGTCCTTTGCCCACCAGAGGTAATATATATATATATATATATATATATATATATATATATATATATATATATATATATATATATATATATATATATATATATATATATATATATATATATATATTATATATATATATATATATATATATATATATATATATATATATATATAATATTATGCTTCCTTTGGTGGGTAAAGAACAGAGGCCTACTAATTTCCACCAAAGTTGGGGCAATACCGGAACCCAATCGTTAAACGCCGACATGCTCAAATACACGGGGCTTCAAAGTGTGCAAGTCAAATTAAATTGGGAAAACAGATAAAGAGAGTGTGTTTTCCAGACTTTACCAGTAGAGTAGTTAGAATATTGGGCATAGCGGTTAAGTGTGGGGTCAGACAGTTGGAGAGAGAAAGGATAATACTGTGTAAAAAAACGTGTTGCACAAGCCCTTCTCATTGGTAGATAAATGCAACGGGAGAGATTAGATGAACAGTGTCCATTGTACTAACGATAGTATAGAGTGAGTGACGTAACAGTTCGACGGGAAGAAAGAGATTGGAGAGAATTAGTGAGAGCGGAAGAGTTGCTAAGACGAAAGGCCGTTCACTCCACCTTTTCGAGAAGAGCTGTATGTGTGGAACCACTCCAGATGTGTGAGGCGTACTCCATACAGGGGAGAACAACACCCCTATAAAGAGAAAGCAACTGAATTGGCGTAAAAAATCACGAAAGGTCAACAGAACACCCAACCTCTTAGAAGTTTGTTTAGAATGAGAAGTAATGTGATCCTTCCAAGAAAGCTCACGAGAGAAACACCGAGAATATTAAGGACAGATAAAGGCTTGAGTTGTGTGTTTTCGAAGATGTTATATTTGTGTCACTTGTGCGGAAGGTTGTGTCTAGTAGAAATATGGAGGAAATGAGTTTTTGAGGCATTAAAAACAACTATGTTTTCTCTGCCTTAGTTTGAAATTCAAGAAAGATCAGTGGTCAGTCGCTCCAAGTCCACCATTCTAGCGTCAATTAACTTACTGGGAGGAACGTCTTTCAAACTGAAAGAAGAAATAAAGGGTTTGGTCATCAGCATAGGAGTGGATAAGTAATGAAGTAATAGAGAGAAGATCATTAATGAAAAGTGGAAGAAGTGTTGGGGACAGGACAGAATCCTGAGGAACACCACTATTAATAGATTTAAAGGATGAACGGTGGCCGTCTACAGCAGCAACTATAGAACAACCGTAAAGAAAATCAGAGAGAGGACCACAGAGAGAAGGATAAATTCCGAAAGAGGGAAGTTTGGAAATCAAATCTTTGTACGATTCTGGGATGAGATCTAAGTTGAATGAGTTTCTGGAGTTAGAAGACAACGGTAATCCCTGAAGGTAGCATCGCTGCGGCGAATAGCACAAGAATAAGCAGAGTTAAACCAAGGTTTGTTAGGCTTAGTAGAAGGGAAAGAATATGGAATGTACGCCTCCATGCCAGGGAGAATCACTTCAGTAATGCGCTCGGCACACTCCGAGAGACTGATCCCACGTAAGTAATTATATATATATATATATATATATATATATATATATATAATATATATATATATATATATATATATATATATATATATATATATATATATATATATATATATATATATATATATATATATATATGCTACCATGACTCACGGGAAGAGCCCTTTTCAAATAGAGGGCATGATTAAGGGATAAAAAAACATACCCAATCCCGAACCACAAGCAGATTCCTCAGATATACGCAGACAGAGGATTTAGAGAAGAGGTTTTTAAATACAGCAGGAAAAACAGAAGATAGAGAATTCCACAGAACAGATGTGGCTGAAAAGGAGGTACCACAACGTGCCAGCCTTGAATTTGCAATGCTCAAACAAAGTTCATAGGCAAACAAGGCACTCCTTGTGCTGACAGGGCGACGCAATGGTGGTGGAATATGAGAGGTTAACTCCCTCTAGTACCAGCCGTTGTAGAACCTATAGAAAAGAGAGGGTGCGCCAACGTCACGTCGCAGAGAAAGAGAGTCAAGGGAGTTTGAAAGTAGGGAACAGTTTATTAGTCTTTTAACCATAGACTCAACCTTATCCAAAAGAAGGGTTTAACTGGATCCACCCCAAATGTGAGAACAGTACTCTATGCAAAGATGGATAAGACCCTTATATAATTGGAGTAACTGTTTAGAAGAAAAAAATTCCCTCAATCTGAACAGAACTCTCAGCTTTTTAGTGGCGACCTTAGCAACATTTGTGATATGTTGTTTCCGAGATAATTTATTGCTTTTCTTTAGACTAAGAATAGTTATGTTGTTCACAGGTGATACGGGAGAGCCGTCAAAGGAGATATGAAAGTTGGGGGTTGTTTTTGAGAGAGAGATGTGAAGTTGAGTTTTCAAAGAGTTGAATTTCATAAGGTTTCTATGACCCCACCAGGGAATCTCATCCATATTGGCAGAATGAAATCGGAAAGTTGAAGACGAGAAGCAACTCTAGAAGCAAAAGAGGGAGCAGATTTGAAATGAGTAGAAAAATGGAGAGTTTAGTTGTCGACATAAGAATGGACAGAGTTGGAAGTACGGCTGAGGATTTCGATAATGAAAAGTAAGAATAGAGTAGGAGATAGAAGTGAGCCCTGGGGAATACCACAAAATTAAAATATATATATATATATATATATATATATATATATATATATATATATATATATATATATATATATATATATATATATATATATATATATATATATATATATATATATATATATATATATATATATATATATATATATATGAACCTTCGGTTGCTATCTTATCTAAATGGATTAAATTAGGAATGAAAATGAAAATAAACTATTTCAGAAAATAAACCAAAAGTTATGAAGGAAAGAGCGTAAAAATAAATGGAAAAGCAGTTTTGTGCATTTCAAAAAATCACTTTAAGTGGAAAGCAACATATCAATGATTTGGAAACAGAATTGGCGGGAAGAGACGTGGCATAAAATTACATAATATTAATAAAAAATTACATAATTTAATTAAGTAATGAAATAAATAAATAAATAAATAAAATAGACCTATGCTATACCAAAAATTAACTCCTAATTTGACCAAAATCGGATCTGTAGTTATAGAGATATAGAATATATACCAAAAAATGTAATTAACGTTTAATTCGTAATTGAGTAATTGAAAATTTGGAATATCAAGAAAAACAATGTTTCGCGGTGTTCAAAACTCTACAGTCAGAGAAATTGAACATTCAAAAATTTAATCCAACGGATTATGTTACTTTAAAAAAATCTGGTATGGTATCGGTATCGTTCATTTTTTACCTATACCGATTCCGATACCTAAAAATATACCGATACTTACCGATACCGATACCGATATTTCACTCCATCCCTAATATATATATATATATATATATATATATATATATATATATATATATATATATATATATATATATATATATATATATATATATATATATATATATATATATATATATATATATATATATATATATATATATATATATATATATATATATATATATATATATAGTATATTTGGAACAATACCTTGAGATCGGAAAAGGGGTTAGTAGCGTTTCTGGATCCAAAAGAGTCAGAAGAGAGTTAGTAGTGAAAGAGATGATAAGTCGAAAAAGCCTACACTACACCTTTTCAAGGAGAACTGCATAAATGGAAACACCCTTTATGTGGTCTCAAATGTGATTGTTATTTTGTATGTGCATGTGTGTTTTATACTTTAAGTAATGGATGAAGGTTGCGTGTTCGAAATAATTGGAATTGGATCCGGAACGGGAATGGGAATCAAATGATTTTCAATAATTGGAATCAGAGTTCTTTGGTTGAAATCAAGAAAACAGGCAAAAACAGGTTATATAAATGATTAAAGCAAGTGAAAATAATATACCAAAATTGTAAATCAAAGCGGACGCATGGGGACAGGAAGCCCCCCCCTATGTTGGGCGACCCGGGGGAGTCTTATGTTCTTTGTCCCTTAATTTATTAAGTATATATAAAAATAAAATTTGAATTTCCAGAGCCACCCTTCTGAAATCTCTTTAAAAAGTGTTAGTCAACGTCAGAACGAACAGCAGTGCACAGTGTCGACCATCCTACATTTTATACTTGGCACTGTGCCATTATCATCAATCTACAATAAAGAAAGCGTTGAATTGATTGTTGATATATTTAAAAAGTCATTTTTCACTTTAATTTAGGATGTGTTTGAAATGAATTATTCTGTAACAGGAGCCTATTTATCCTATTTAGTTTTATGTCTGAGAATATATATATATATATATATATATATATATATATATATATATATATATATATATATATATATATATATATATATATATATATATATATATATATATATATATATATATATATATATATATATATATATATATATATAATATGCAATAATCTTTCTGGTTCCTTTTTCTCTCGCTTTGTGGCATTTTGCAAAAAAAATTTACTCTAACTATGCTTCTTACTCTTTTAATCCTCTAGCATCTTCTGACGGTATAAAAAAAAAAACAATAACTGCTCAAAATCTCGAGTACTTTTAGACACTCAAGTGAGGAGATGTTTGTATACAACTGCCGTTTTACCTTCTTCTAAAGCTGAACTCTTCGCTCAAACCTTTGCTTCTAATTCAACCTTAGACGATTCCGGAGCTGTTCCTACTCCTTTAACCCCCTCCAACTCATTTACGCCTAAAACTGTAATTTCTTTTAAAGACAATCATTTCTGGTCTCTCTGAGCTTAACAATAAGAAGGCGTACGATCCTGACGGTATGCTTCCTGTGGTTCTCAAAACTTGTGCCTCCGAGCTTGCACCCTGCCTTGGTAAACTATTTCATCTATGTCTTTCTTCTTCAACTTTCCCTTCTTGCTGGAAACGTGCGCTCATTCGCCTCATTCTACCCTCCCATTTCTTTAACCTCCTTTCTTTCTAAAGTTTTCGAATCTATCCTTAACAGGAAGATTTGGAAACATCTCAATTCTTCTAATCTTATCTCTGATCGCCAGTATGGCTTTTGTAAGAAACGCGAAACGCTCTATTGGTGATCTTCTTTCCCTTCTTTATTTCGGTTTTCGGTGAATCTTTTGCTGTTGCGCTAAATGTATCGAAAGCTTTCGATAGAATCTGACACAAAGCTTTGATTTCCAAACTTCCCTCTTTCGCAATCTAATTTTCTATCTGTGACCTTCTCTCTGATTTTCTTTCCGGTCGTTCTATAGTAGCTATTGTAGACGGTCATCGTTTTTCCTTTATATCTATTAATAGTGGTGTTCCTCAAGGATCTGTCCTATCCCCAACACTTTTCCTGCTTTTCATTAATGACACTCTCTCTGTTACTTCATCTCCTATCTACTCCTATGCTGATGACTTTACCCTTCATTACTTTTTTCAATTACTTCAACAACAGTTAATAGACGCAAGGAAGGTAGCCTTGGAGCAGCTAACCTCTGATCTATCTCGTATTTTAAACTGGGGCAGAGAGAACATGGTTGTTTTCAATACCACCAAAACTCAATTCCTCCATCTCTCTACTCGACACAATCTTCCACACAACTATGATATCTTCTTCGAAAACACACAATTCAGACCTTCATCTCTACTTAATATTCTTGGCGTTTCTTTTGCTCGTGATCTTTCTTGGAAAGATCACATTACCTCTCTTTCTAAACAAGCTTCTAAGAGTTGGGTGTTCTGAGGCGCATTCAGTATTTCTTCACTCCACCCCAGTTGCTTGCTCTGTATAGGGGTGTTGTTCGCCCCTGTATGGAGTATGCGTCACACATCTGGGGTGATTCCACTCATACAGCTATCCTTGAGAAGGTGGAGTCTGGGGCTTTTCGTCTTATCAACTCTCCTGGTCTCACTAATTCTCTCCAGTCTCTTTCTGCCCATCGAACTGTTGAAGCTTCATTCTCTCTCTATTATCGCTATTACAATGGACACTTCTCTTCTGAACTCTCTCGTGCGACTCGTCTTCTTAATCAGTCTCATCCTTTCTCTATCCAACTCTCTGACCTCAGACTTAACCGCTATGCTCAATCTTACATGTACTTTACTGGTAAAGTCTGGAACACACTCTCCTTCATCTATTTTCCCAACTTCCTATGACTTACACACCTTCAAATGTCGTGTATCAGGTCACGTCGGCCTTTAATTTGATCAGGTTTCCGTCTTTCCCCCTAATTCTTGTGGAAATTTTGGTAGGCCACTTACTTTTGCCCACCAGAGGTGAGATAATATATATATATATATATATATATATATATATATATATATATATATATATATATATATATATATATATATATATATATATATATATATATATATATATATATATATATATATATATATATATATATATATATATATATATATATATATATATATATATATATATATATATATATATATATATATATATATATATATATATATATATATATATATATATATATATATATATATATATATACAGATCGTCACCACTCACGTTCAGAGACCTCTTCAAGGAGGGGGCACACACAAGGGATAAGAAAACTCATTCAAACACAGACCTACACTAACGCACATCCCTCAGGTGGTACAGACGGAAGCCTTGAAGAGTGGAAGATTAAATACAGGAGGAAAAATAAATGATGGTAGAGAGTTCCACAGAACAGAAGTGGCTGGAAAGAAGGAGGTCACCACAACGGGCTAACCTGGGATTCCCTACATCCACACAAAATTGGTACGAAAGCAGGGCACCCCTTGTGCAACGAGGACGACGCAACGGTGGAGGAATGCGAGAGGCCAATTCCCTCGAGCACCTGCTACTGTAGTACCTATAGAAAAGAGATAGTGCGCCAACGTCACGTCGCATAGATAAGGGATCAAGAGAGTTTGAAAGTAGGGGACAGTTAATTAATCTTATAGCTTTAGACTCAACCCTATCCAGAAGAGAGGAGGAGCCGAAGCCCCCCAAATGTGAGAACAGTACTCCATACAAGGGCGAATAAGACCCTTATATATTTGGAGTAACTGCTCAGAAGAAAAAAATTCTCGCAACCTGAACAGAACTCCCAGCTTCTTAGAGGCCGCTTTAGCAACCATTGTGATATGTGGTTTCCAAGACAGTTTGTTGTTTATGTTTAGACTGTTAATGTTATTTACAGGTGAGACGGGAGAGCCATCTAAGAGGATAGGAAAGTTTGGAGAAGTTTTTGAGAGGGAGATGTGAAGAAGTTGAATTTTTAAAGAGTTGAACTTCACAAGGTTGCTATGACCCCACCGGGAAATCCCATCCAGATCGGCAAGAATAGAATCGGAAAGTTGAAGACGAGAAGCAACTCTAGAAGCAAAAGAGGGAGCAGATTTGAAATGAGTAGAAGAATGTAGAGTTGAGTCGTCAGCATAAGAGTGAACAGAGTTAGAAGTGCAGTTGAAAAGATTGTTAATGAAAAGTAAGAATAAAGTTGGAGATAAAACTGAACCTTGACGAACACCACAGTTAGCAAAAAAAGAGGAAGAGGTCGCTCCATCTACAAGTGACGAAATGGAACGATCTGAGAGAAAACTAGACAAGAGTAAGCAAAGAAAGGAGAAAACCCAAAGGAAGGGGGCTTAGAGAGCAGCGACTCATGCCATACCCGGTCGAAAGCCTCGGATTAGACTTCCCGAAATCCCTAAGGGCTGAAGACCATAGATCAGTAAGATAGGAAAGTATGTCACCAGTTGACCTCGAACGTCGAAAGCCATACTGGTGATCTGAGAGAAGAGAATGAGACTCCAAATGATCCAGGATATATATATATATATATATATATATATATATATATATATATATATATATATATATATATATATATATATATATATATATATATATATATATATATATATATATATATATATATATATATATATATTACTTTGTAGCCCGCCGCAGTAATAATTTGAGCCCGAAGGAATGTCCCAACGCAACCTGCAGTGACAAAAGATTTCTGACTGGGGTAATATTAGTATTCTGTTTTTGGACTGTGAGAGTTGGTTAGTTCACTAATGGGTCTTCTACAACCTCGCAGGAGGGAGATTTGTACATAAACAGCAGGGAGTTGGAACTACGTTAAAACTGTTTGTATTCCTGAATGGAGACTACCTTACCCTGAACGCATCAGGGTAAGGTAGTCTATATAGCCTGTTGGGTCATTGTCCGCTCTTCTACCTTGATTTCAGAGAGTGGTAAGATATCAGAATATAGTTTTTCTTTATTGTTTGTTTCTGTAAGCGTGTGAGTGCGCACTTTGTAATGGATGTGTCTGGTGATGGAGGTTGTATGATGAGAGTTTAATGTATGAGTGGAATAAGGATTGTGTATATTTTTTTTAATTCTAGATGCTGGATTAATTAGTGATGAAATATTATATAGGTCGTCAAGGACTAGAATTTTTTTTTTTTTTCGTTTAAAGAAGTTAGTGTTTGGGGTAATCTGGATGCTATACTGGGTGTGGGATGTGAAAGAGAGAGTAGTTGTATTCTCTGATGATTATCTTTGGAATTTCTTTCCTTACTAAATTTGGTGTCTATAAGAGTTTTCAAAAAGCTGATTTTTCCTATAAGTTTCAGAGATCATCTCATTTATGGTGAAAGGTAAAACTCGAATGTTTGCCTCATGGGTAGTAGTAACCTTTATTAAGTACTGTTAGAGTGTTATTGACTGTGAGAGTTTGCTGTTATAGGAAGCTGCTGTGGATTGAGTCCTTGATCGTCGTCTGTTCGGAGTGGAAGGATGATTGAGGGTCTTCTTTTAGGGAAAGTGGATATTATTTTTTGTGTCCGCCAACGTTTGGAGATTTAAACTGGATGTAGCGGACTGTGGAACCTGTAGATGTCGCTTGTAAAGAATCATATATATATATATATATATATATATATATATATATATATATTATATATATATATATATATATATATATATATATATATATATATATATATATATTAGATTAGATTAGATTAGGGGGAGGACGTAGCGCCGTCCGAAGCGATGCAAGTACCCCCCATTGGGCATAACCCATGGAGTGATAGGGTGGGCTAGACCATTCCGGTTTTACTCCGTTGCCCTTTGGTTCGTTCGTTTTCGCGTTTCACCTTCTCATGGGGTCTCTAGTGTACATTCTCCTAGCACTGGAGTGTCTATGCTCCCACTACCTCTCCACCCCAATTCTTCACATGTTCCACATTTTACAAATGCTTACTTTTACATTACCTTTATAAAACAAAACAAAAAAACAAAATGGCGAAACTCAGAGCTGCCTCGGAGATGCTCCGAGGGGCGGCATCCAAAGAATGCTCCTCATCTATCCCTCACACCATCATCACTTGGGAGTTGGCGGCCTTCGATGATGGGGATGGTGCCGCCATGACCCAGCGTTCGGCTTTCCCCTGTGCACGGTCTTCTTTTTTCATTAATTTCTGCAACATTCGCTGTCTTTTTTCTAATTTCCCCTTTGTCGAACACCATCTCTCTTCTTCTAAACCTCATCTCTTGTTTCTAACAGAAACTCAGGTGTTTGAGTGCTCTGACAGCAAACCCTACTCTGTTTCCTCCTACTGTCTCTATGCTTAATTTTCAGCCAAAGGCGGATGTTGCGCATATGTGCGCAACGATGTTGTCTGTTCTCGTGTCTCTACTTTGGAGTTTTCTGAATTCTCTACTTTATGGCTTAAACTTTCTTCCAACTCTACAACTAAATTTATCTGTTCAGTCTACTTATCTCCTAACTCTACAGACTATCCAAAATTCTTCGACTATCTTAACTCCAAAATAGAACACATTCTTTCTTCTTCTCCTTTCTCCGAAATCATCATTTTAGGTGATTTCAGTGTTCACCACCGCCAATGGCTTTCATCTAGTTCTCATGATCCAGCTGGTGAACTCGCATACAACGTTTCTATCCAGAACAACCTTGAGCAGTTGGTGCATTTCCCTACCCGTATCCCTGATCGCCTTGGTGATAAACCCAACATCCTTGATCTTTTCTTACCTTTTATCCTTCTCCTTATACTGTTAAACTCTTTCCTCCTCTGGGTTCATCCGATCACCTTCTTTTCTCCGTATCTTGTTCTGTCTCTTCAAGTTTTCCGCAAGAACGACCACCGCCTTCGGCGAGATGTTTGTGGCACTTCGGTGTTGCTAACTGGTCTGACTTGCGGTTTTATTTCTCTGATTTCCCATGGAATGATTATTGCTTTCATGGGAGAGGTTCCTCTGAGTGTGCAGAGCGCATAACCGAGGTGATTCTCTCTGGCATGGAGGCGTACATTCCATGTTCTTTCCCTTCTACTGAACCTAACAAACCTTGGTTTAACTCTACTTGTTCTCGCGCTATCCGCCGCAGGGATGCTGACTTCACAGATTACCGTCGTCTTCAAACTCCTGAAACCCATTCAACTTATATTTCATCCCGGAATTATGCAAAATATATTCTTCAAGATACTAAAAACTCTTTTTTTTTTTTCCGCCGCTAATGCAATAATCTTTCTGGTTTCTCTTCCTCTCGCCCTTTCTGGCATATATATATATATATATATATATATATATATATATATATATATATATATATATATATATATATATATATATATATATATATATATATATATATATATATATATATATATATATATATATATATATATATATATATATATATATATATATATATATATATATATATATATATATATATATATATATATATATATATATATATATATATATATATATATATATATATATATATATATATATATATATATATATATATATATATATATATATATATATATGGCTTAGGTATAGAATGTTTCTGAGTTTCGATATTTTTTATATCGATATTTTGAAATTTCGATTTTAATCGGTATCTCATTGCAACGTTTTTGTATAGGTTATGCCTGTATTTTACGGCAACTTCGGTAGTTCAGATTATAATAAGTCGAACTAGGTACGCTAGAAAACTAAATAATAATAATTATAAAAATAATTATAATAATTTTTGAATAGGCATATCGATGTTTCGATATATCGATATTTTCGAATATCGATATTTTCGAATATCGATAAAAACATCGAAACTCAGAAACATTCTATACCTTTACCATATATATATATATATATATATATATATATATATATATATATATATATATATATATATATATATATATATATATATATATATATATATATATATATATATATATATATATATAGCGTAACCAGTATTAAAATTGTCAAATGGTTGGTGGTATTCTGTGAGTTATAGTTTTTACCTGAAGTCTTTTTTGAACAACAACAATAAATGAAGCATTTAATGAAAGTCGGAAGATATTGAGACCTTTACCTATGGGTAACCACACACGTACGCACACACGCATATATATATATATATATATATATATATATATATATATATATATATATATATATATATATATATATATATATATATATATATATATATATATATATATATATATATATATATATATATATATATATATATATATATATATATATATATATATATATATATATATTATATATATATATTTTTTTTTTTTTTTTTTTTTTTTTTTTTTTTTGCTGGGGGTGGTATCTATCGCAGGCCACATCCATCCAAACACTCACCCCTTCACCAATCTTTTCCATTCATTCCTATTCTCTGTCAATCGCACACCCTCCTCCCAATTCTTTCCTCCATCCCTTAACAGCTCCTTGACATTACTCATCCAACTTCCCCTCGGTCTCCCCCTATCTCTCACATCATCCACTTCTGAAACAAATACCTTTTTAGCCATTCTCTCTTCATTCACCCTACAAACATGTCCAAACCATCTCAGCATACTTTGTTCAGCTCTCTCAACCAAGCTCTTTCTCCATCCACACATTTCCTTTATTCTAACATTCCTGACTCTATCTTTTCTACAAACTCCACAAACCGCTCTCAGACCTTTCATTTTGAAAACTTCTATTTTATTCCTCTTTCTAGCGTTCAACCTCCATACTCCACTCCCATACATAGCCACCGGTATTCAACATCCTTCAAACATTCTCACCTTCACCTCCCTTGGTAACCTTCCTCTATCCCAAATATCCCTCAAAACACCTAAAACCTTCTCCCCTTCTCTTATTCTATGACCAACTTCATCACTCATACTTACATCAGCCTCTCCAAAAATCACCCCCAGATACTTAAATACAGTAACTATCTCCAATTTCTCCTACCGACTCTAAAGAGGAATGATAATTTTATAATTTCTTTTGTGAAAGCTCACATTTTAGGAAGACTTCTCATTAAAAGAAATGTCCCACCGAGACTCGAACTCGGATACCTACTTTAATTTGTAAATTATCTCCCTCAACCACACCCCTCTCCCCTTCCTCCCCAATTTTCATCCACAGCATTTTACTCTTACCCGCATTTACTCTTAAACCCAAATCATCACAACCGTTTACAAACTCATCCACCAATACTTTCAAATTTTCATGTGTTTCAGCCAAAAGTACCACATCATCCGCATACATCAACACATTTGCATCCCACATACCATCATGTTCTCTTATTCTCACCCCTTTCCCTACCCTATCCATTTTACTATTCACTTTATTAATAAATAAATTAAATAACCCCGGAGACATTACACAACCCTGTCTCATTATTTACTCTGTTCACTCTCATTCACGACCTCCCACAGTTTATTCCTGTTTATCCTATCGTAAGCTTTTTCCAGATCCATAAAGCACATGTACTCATACTTCTTTTTATCTCTACTTTTCTCTTCAATCATTCTTAATGTAAAAACCTGATCCATACAACCCCTTCCTTCTCTGAAACCTCCTTGTTCCTCTCCTATTAACCCATCCATCCCTACCCTATTCAGTAAAATTCTTCCATACACTTTCCCCACAACGCTAAGTAAACTTATCCCCCTATAACTCCCACACTCAAACCCAAACATAAATTAAATAATCTTAACATTCACTCTACCACACTCACACCCCCTTCCAACAGCATCTCTCCACTTATTTCATCCAAACCCGTAGATTTACCTCTTTTCACTTTCTTCAAAGCTTTACCTATTTCTTCTATAAGGATTCCCCCCCCTCAGACTCATCCACCATCCCTCCCCTATCCCTCATCACAGCCACACTTCTACCTCCCCTCACATTTAACAACTTACTAAAATACTCCATCCATCTTGCTCCATCCAACCTCCCTTTCTTCCTGTCTTATTTCTCCGTCTGAGCCCTTTATCCCTCCTCCACTCACCTTCCCTTTATTCCTTACCTTATACACCTCCTTCCAAAACATCTTATTCCTTTCTCTAAATCCCTCCACTATTTTATTACCCCATTTTATATCTGCTCTTTCTTTTGCTCTTCTTACCTCTCTTTTAGCAATCCTCTTTTTATCTTTATAAGCCTCCCATTCCTCTATCCTATTAGTACACAAAAAAAATTCTAAAAGCTATCTTTTTATCCCTCACAATAATACTCACCTCCTCACACCACCATTCACTTCCTTTTCTTTTACACCTCCCTCCCACTCTTCTTATCCCACAAACATTCTTTGCACTTTCTTCCAAAGATTCCTTTAACTTTCCCCATTCCTTCTCCACTCCCTTAACAGCACTCTCTTTTACCTCACCCCATCTTAACCTAAGCTCTCTTCTAAATTGCTCCCCCACTCCTTCCTCTAATCTCTCTACTTTCACAACCTCTACTGCTCTACGTAAATCCCTGATCTTCTTCCAACCTCCCCTTACTCTAATTTTAGCCAACACCAAATAAGGATCAGATATCCCTTAGCAGCTCTTCTAAACACATTCACATCAAGTAATCTATCTCTGATGTTTTCATAATACATATGTTATCAAGTAAACCCTTTTTACCATTTATCCCACTAACTCAAGTCCACTTATGGTTCAACTTTTTAACAAACCAAGTATTCCCTATTATCAATCTATTCGAAAACGCATACTTCTAATAGACTCTCCCCATTTGTATTTCTGTTCCCCACCCCAAACGGGCCCACCACACCTCCTCCCCTGTCCACACCAACCCGCGCATTTAAATCCCCTAATAGGCACACATTTGTACTCACCTCAAAACCATTCAGGCAGTCATTCAGTTTCTCCCAAAACACTCTTCTTTCTTCCTCATTTGCTCCATTCACCGGCGCGTATGCACATACAAACACCCATTCCTCTCTTCTAAACCTCAACTTCACCCATATAATTCTGGAAGATATTCTTTCATACTTTATCATACATTCCCACCATCTTTGGCTCATTACTATTGCCACCCCTTCCCTAGCTCTCACTCTCTCTCCAACACCTGAATATACCCCTTTATAATCCAGCAAAATTGACCTCCCCTTTCCCTTTAAGTTTAGTCTCCGTCAACCCCAACAAATCCAACTTCTTTTCTTTGCAAATCTCTCCAATTTCCAACTGCTTTATATCATCATTTAACCCTCTTACATTCAAACATCCAATTTTACATACAACAGAACCTCTCTTAACTTCCATTTTCTCCGTCTCGATATTATTCGGTTCCACCCCATTGGAGGGATGAACCCTGCCCTCGCAGCCCCTTCCCTCGTCCCAAACCATACCTAATTATATACTTTAAAATTTATAATGTACAAATATCTATATATAAAAAATCTATACTATCACATATAAATACAAATATATATAAAAAAATCAACTCTAATACTATAATAAAGAACAGATCAATAAACAAATTAACAAATAACAATAAAACTAACTGAATAAATAAATAGAAATAATATACTAAGTAAAAAATAACAAACAATAAAAGCTAAAAAACTAGAGTTAATTACTAACACTAAAAAAAAATTGAAAAACCAAAATTTATATACTTAACTAGTACTTCACTCATTCACTGACTTACACGAAATATAGCGCTTTATATACACAATCACCAAATTATAAAAATATAACACTATTACTAATTTATAAATACAGCACTATAACTAAAAATATTAATAATGTAAAATAAATATAAAAATATAAAATATATAGATACAAAAAACAGTCTGAAAAATGTAGCAAAGTACAATAAAACAAACCAAAACACAATAATCTAAAATATACACGTATATATATATATATTATTATAAGTACTTCAAAGAAACACTAACACTTTAAACATTAACAATTTCACTTATAATTTAAAAAGCCTTAAAAAAATAATATATATATATATATATATATATATATATATATATATATATATATATATATATATATATATATATATATATATATATATATATATATATATATATATATATATATATATATATATATATATATATATATATATATATATATATATATATATATATATATATATATATATATATATATATATATATATATATATATATATATATATATATATATATATATATATATATATATATATATATATATATATATATATATATATATATATATATATATATATATATATATATATATATATATATATATATATATATATATATATATATATATATATATATATATATATATATATATATATATATATATATATATATATATATATATATATATATATATATATATATATATATATATATATATATATATATATATATATATATATATATATATATATATATATATATATATATATATATATATATATATATATATATATATATATATATATATATATATATATATATTATATATATATATATATATATATATATATATATATATATATATATATATATATATATATATATATATATATATATATATATATATATATATATATAATATCCTGGAGTACCAGGAGTCTACACATTTGATTCTTTATAATTTTGATAATTATCCAGCTATGGGGATGTGGATTTTCTATTTCTACATCCTCGTAAAGTCGGGTGTGGATAATCCAGACAAATCTATAATAAAGGTCCGTATAAAGTATAACCGTAGTGCATATATATATATATATATATATATATATATATATATATATATATATATATATATATATATATATATATATATATATATATATATATATATATATATATATATATATATATATATATATATATATATATATTATATATTCCATTTATACTGTGGTATAATATGCAAAGTGTGGTAGTAAGATCTTTTATCTTTCGTGTCGGAGTTCAAATAATGGTCTGGAAAGGAGGCTGAGTGGCCATCAGGATTAGACTATAAAGTTGGCCACAATATTCCTGAGTGTTTCTGGTTCCATCGGTTAACTCAGCCGTTATCAGAAATTATTGTTGATTATGTTATGTGTACTTCTGTATCACTTATCTTGTGAGATAACATTAATACAGAAAGTCCTATTAAAAACTCTTCCATAATATTTTATTTTCTTTCTTTTTAAATAAAGTTGCAAAAAAATGAAAAGTATTAGAATATTACTCAAAATATTGCCGAATCACGGGTTGCAGCAATTAGAATTTTTGAAACCCTATTATTATTATTATTATTATTATTATTATTATTATTATTATTATTATTATTATTATTATTATTATTATTATTATTATTATTATTATTATTATTATTATTATTATTATTATTATTATTATTATTATTATTAAAAATTGGTATTGAAATTTTTTTTTTGACATTTTTTGCTGGGATATATTTGCAGTGTGCTACTATGAATAATTTCCCACAAAAGAATTATATTCAAAATTTAGCTGTGATCTGTTTATTCGTAAGTGAAATCCCCTTTTATCTAACCTAACCTAGCTTAACCTACCATAACTTGAACATGCAATATATTATTATTATTATAATAAATGTTGTTATAGATTTTTGCCCGCTGATTAAAAAATTTAATTAAAAGAGATTACGTTTACGATTATGACGACTCCCAAAATTTTCATTTTCATTTTTTTTTTTTTTTTTTTTTTAACCAAATAAAAATGATTATTTGAACTTGGGAGTCTTTTTACCTGGTACAATGACCCAAATCAACCACTAAAACTTACCACAAGAGGGCGGTTGTGTTAGCTACATTTTAGAACCACAAAACAACTTTTTAAAACAAATTTTTAAACATGTTTTTTAAAGTTACATTTTAAAACTAAAATTGAAAAGTATATTTTAAACTTCATTTTTAAAACTACATTTTAAGCTACATTTCTGAAAACAATTTTTAGGACTACATAAAATCACATTTTAAATTCTCTTTTGAACCATTTTTAAAACTACATTTTTGAGACTAAATTTTAAAATTACTTTTTAAAAATTTTAAAATTACATTTCTAACATTATTTTTAAAACTACACTGAAAATTAATTACCAAAATTTTATATTAATTTATTATTATTATTATTATTATTATTATTATTATTATTATTATTATTATTATTATTATTATTATTATTATTATTATTTATAATAATAAATGTTGTTATAGATTTTTTTGTGGTGATTGAGAAATTTTAAAAATTTCAATTTTTGGTTTGATTTCTTCCAATAATTAAAAAATACTTGTGGAAAAATAGCGGTAAAGAACTATGGAGTCGGATATTAGATAATCCGACAGTAGATCCGGATGCGAATCCGATTATTTGGGATTTCTTATTCTTATTCCGGATCTGGATCTGATTCCGACAATTCTGTGTTTCGATTTTCTTATTCCGGATGCGAATCCTATTCCAACTATTTAATGTTCCCTATTCCTATTTCAGATTCGGATCCAACTTCGATTATTCTAAATTTCCTTTTTCTTATTCCGGATACGGATCCGATTCAATTTAATTTGAATTTCCTTTTCTTATTCCGGATACGGATTCAATTCCAACAAATTAATATTATCCATTAACTTTGCTCATTTCCGGATCTGATTTCAACCGGATTCCGGATTCGAATGCTGGTTCCGAGAAGGCTATCCAACCCGAATGTAGTTTGAATTCCGACCCATAAATATAACTGATTCTATGGTTCTAGACCCTGATCCCGATTACCATTCTTTAAAGTTTGTCATTTGATAACATTAAGAACCTTTGGAGAGCATCGCATGCTCTCACGTCAGGCAGTTGTCCTAATCACGAATTCGCATCGTCTCACAGGAATGTTTATGTTTTTCTAAAGGGATGACACATGCCCTTTGTCAGTGAGGAAATAGAAAACAATAAAAAATATACAAAAAATAAATAAATAAAAAAATTAATTAATAAATAAACTAAACTAAAAGAAAAAATATAAATTAATCCTTTTCACAACTTATCTTCAACTTAACTACTTCCTCTTCTTATTAAGGTCACCCATTGGTCTTATAATAAAAAGATAATACAATGTACACAATGAAATTAAATATTTTTTTTATTGTATTTAGTTAACT
>SEYY01023594.1:37500-40000 GCA_009176605.1 Armadillidium nasatum
AAAAAAAGTAGTAATAGAAAAAGAAAAAAGCAAAAGAAGAAGAAGAGCTTAATAAATTAGTAATAGAAAAAGGAGAAGAATAAGAAGCATAGAGAGAAAAAAAATAGTAATAGAAAAAGAAGAACTACGAAACACTTTACGCACTTTTGATTACTATTATAGATAGAAAATTTTGAGCATCAAATTGCAAACACGAGAACAACTGTCTCTGTCTCTGTCTCTGTCTCTGTCTCTGTCTCTGTCTCATATCTGAGCACACAGAAAATAAGACATCAAAGCATGTTGTAGTCTGTCAAGAATATCTTACTGTATTATGTGACTTATTTAATGCATAGAAGATTACAATTTCTTTGAATAGAAACGATCAAAGCAGCAAATGTGAACTTATTTAATACAACAGATGAATTCGGTGTCTTTGAACAGCAATATGTTCAAAGCAGTAAATAAGATGGTTCATATATGAACTATGATGTTTATTGTTTAGAACAGATCTGCTCTTCAAAGAGCGCGAATTCATTTGTCTCATTAAATAAGATTACATTTACCAATTTGAACATATATATGTCTTTAGAGAAGTAATATCATTTATTAAGAACTAATAATAATAATAATAATAATAATAATAATAATAATAATAATAATAATAATAATAATAAGTAGCCTTTTGACTCGGTATCCCTACTTCAGGATTCTAAGATTTCTATCGATGGTGCAACAAAGACTCCTTCAGAGAGAAAGGGTCAAAGGGCGAGTCAGGAGTATAGATAATTTTTGAGAAGGATTTCATAGATCCTTAAATAAATAAATAATTAAATAAATAAATTAAATTATTTTATAAATAATAAAATAAATAAATAAAAATAAAAACCTTTTATATACCATGCGTCAATTTTTCTCACATACGATTTCAGGTGCGCCGCCATACAACTCAAGTACCTTGTCTACCTTTTTTTTTTTTTTTTTTTTTTAAATATGTTTATAGATATAATAGATATAATTAACATTTTTAAACAATTTAATTATTCTATGTAAAACTATATCTATTAAAGCTCATAAACATTACTTAATACTGAGACACCTCCTAACTTTTCTATTCCTTTCGATAGTTCTACCGTCTCTCCTGTTGACAATATAAATATTCTTGGCCTTTACATAAATAAAAAAATGTTTTGGAAACCTCACATCACAATGGTTGCAAGGGCGACCTCAAAGAAGCTGGGAGTTCTGTTTAGGCTGCGAGAATTTTTTTCTTCTTCACAGTTATTCTAATATCTGGCTGGGGTGGCTCAGGTTTCACCCGCCTTTTGGATAGGGTTGAGTCAAAGGCTAAAAGTCTTATAAATTGTTCTTGCTCTTACAAATCCACGTTGGCACCCTTTTTTCTTTTCTATAGGTACTACAGCGGCAAATGCTCGAGGTTCCACTAGCATACCTTCACCTTTACAGCGTCCTCGTAGCACAAGGGGTGGATTGTCTGCACAGAAATTTTATGTGCTCACCTACGAAATATATGTTAGGGGGGTTTGTGTTTTTTTTAAATCTTTTTTATTGCTTTAACACCCCCTCCTTGAATAGGGCTCTTCCCGTGAGCGGTGGTGATGTATATATATATATATATATATATATATATATATATATATATATATATATATATATATATATATATATATATATATATATATATATATATTATATATATATATGACAACAACTTCAAAGTTACGTTACACTTGGCAAAGGCTTCTGAAAGGCTGCATGTTTTTATCATTTCAAAATAGGATGAAATATGTCAACCTTTCAATACACAAATTTCAAACACACGGAACACTATACAACACAGTTTATATAAACAGCTCACACAAAGAAAAAATTTTTTTTATTTTAGTTTATATTATATATTATATATATATATATATATATATATATATATATATATATATATATATATATATATATATATATATATATATATTTATATATTAATCGAACCAGCTCTCAAGCTATTTCCTGAGGATTTTCGGAGGGGGGAAAAAAAATAAAAAATAAAAAATTTAAATTTTTTTAAAAACTAAAAGGGAAAACAATCAAGCAAACAAACAAAAAAACACTAGAAGCAAAAAAAAAACTAAAAACACTGAAAACACCAAAAACAAAACTTCACCAGCACAAATCACAAAAACACCAAACCACAAAAAACAAAAAGCACAAAAACATTACAATTCATACACATAAAACACAAAAAGTACTGTAATTTCAACAACACAAAGCACAAAAACAGCAAATTCAAGCACGCAAAAAACAAAAAATCACTCAACTTCACCAACACAAAGCAAAAAAAAAAACAGCAAATTTCAAAGACACAAAATCACAAAAATTCACTTAATTTCAGCATCATAAAGCGCCGAAACACAAAACTCAAGCACAGAGAACACAAAATTCACATAATTTCACAACACAGATCACACAAGAACAATAAACTCTTACTCTAGCATTAAAAAGC
>SEYY01023594.1:42500-45000 GCA_009176605.1 Armadillidium nasatum
TTATTATTTTAAAAATTATTATTATTACTATTATTATTATTATTATTATTATTAATATTAGTATTATTAGTATTATTATTATTATAATAATTTTTAGAATATTATTATTTTTAGTATAATAATATTTTAGCTATTATTTTAGTTGCCAAATATATACTGTGATATTTTAGCTATTATTTTAGTTACCAAGTATATACTTGACAGTAATATTTTAGCTATTATTTTAGTTTCTAAGTCTATATTTAACAGTAATATTTTAGTTGCTAAGCCAATATTTGACAGTAACATTTTAGTTATTAATTTAGTTGCCAAGTCTATATTTGACAGTGATATTTAAAGCCATTACTTTAGTTGCCAAGTTATAGTTAGTTATACATTGATATTTTAGCTATTATTTTAGTTGCCATGTTTTTCTTGACAGTAATATTTTAGATATACATTTTGGTTTCTAATTCTATATTTAACAGTAATATTTTAGTTTTTATTTTAGTTGCCAAGTCTATCTTGACAGTAATATTTTAATTATTATTTTAGTTTCTAACTCTAAATTTAACAGTAATATTTTATTTTTTATTTTAGTTGCCAAGTTTATATTTGACAGTGATGTATTAGTTATACTTCGTATTATTTTAGTTGCCAAATCTATCAATATTAAGAGTAATATTTTAGCTATTATTTTAGTTGCTAAGTCTATATTTGACAGAAATATTTTAGTATCCCTTTAGTTGCCAAGTATATATTGACAATAACATTTTATCTATTATATATATTAAAATAAAATATATATTATATATATATATATATATATATATATATAATATAAATATATTTTGTTATACACAAAGTCCTAAGAGTAACGTATTTATTTAACATTAATAAAACTCATTAATTACCAATATTTAATATGAATAGAAAAATTCTCCTAACGAGTCGTAGGACAAGTGAAAATGTCATAATTCAATAGAGAAAGACATTTAAGCATAAAAAGTTGCTTCACCTATTTATTTTCTGATAAGAAAATAACTGAAAAAAAATTTATTGTGACATTTTTCTCACTTGTCCCAACGATTCGTTAGGAGAATTTTTGCTATTCTTAATTCAAATATTGGTAATTAATGAGTTTTTATTAATGTTTAAATTAAATTCCGAGAAAGAACAAAATGGAAATTTGAATTCTCTTAATACAGGCATCAATTTCAACCACTAATTCGTATACCATAAACATTATCGTGATATTTTACAGTATGTCTTTAATTCCTATATCTATATAATCTTAAAAAAAAAAAAAAAAAAAAAAAAAAAAAAAAAACTATAACCGTGTTGATAATTATTGCCCAAATCCTCGAGAGATAAAACAGTAAAACTTTATTAAAATAGCAATCTTTCGGAGGTCACAACCGTGCCTCTTTCTTTCAGTCAAGAATTAAAAGCGTGTAGTATGCCAATTCATTTGTAAGATGCGACAAAGTTAAACATAGTATTTACTATCACAATTTTCTAATTATAAACAATGATCGAAGAGTGAATATCATGATCTTTTTCTGTTAATCAATTTTCTGACAACGTTATAGACAATTTCGATTTCAATTAAAATTGAAGTAAACTCAAAGTATGCGATTCCTTCAATAATTTTATCTATTTATGAATGTAATTAAAGCACATATAGCCATTCAGTGAAAGAAATAAGTCACCAAAATGTATAAAGAAAATTAAACCTAATAAATTGAAGCGCCTTGACCTAATATCTTTTACTTAACTGCAAAAATTGTCCTAATGAATCGTTGGGACAAGTGGCAAGAATTAGCAATAATTTTTTTCAGTTATTTTGCTAGAAGAAAATAAATCGGTGAAGCGACTTTCTTATGCTAAACATGTCTTTTCTCTATTGAAAATTTTTCTGTGATATTTTTGCCTCTTGTTCTAACGATTCGTTAGGACAATTTTTTGCAGTGTACAAAACCCTAGTTGGGATTTGACATTATATTTTGATAATTTAATCAACCCATTAATTGAAAATTGAAATTTGTGATGTATAGATTTATGTTATATTTCTAACTGTAAAAAATGTCTCAGAAAAGTTAATAAAAATAGTAACAAATAACGTCTTAAATATCGGACTGTAAATTCTTAAACTTTAGAATTAAACTTTGAACAATGATATTTTTTGCGACGTATTTATATAAATGAACATTTCGTAGAAAATAATATTAACTGAAATAAGTAAAGAACGTTTATTCTTTTTTATTTCATCAGAGCTTTTACAAGTAAAAAAGACGATTTATAAATTCAAAACCTTCACGAAAATTGCCAATATTTAATATTCACTAAAGAGAAAAGACACGTTAAGCATAAGAAAGTTGCTTCACCAATTTATTTTGTAATAAAAAAAATAACTGAAAAATTTTGTTGGGACAATTTTGCCACTTGTCCGAACGATTCTTTAGAACAATTTTTGCAGTGTAGCGACGTTGTTAAAATTTTATGATAAAAATTATATATA
>SEYY01023595.1:5000-17500 GCA_009176605.1 Armadillidium nasatum
ATATATATATATATATATATATATATATATATATATATATATATATATATATATATATATATATATATATATAATATATATATATATATATATATATATATATATAATATTTTTGTTAAAAAAATAAATTATCAAGTTAGCTTTAATATAATTTGTAAGTTCAATATTTATGAATTCAACAAAACCTGCAAATATATTAAAATGCAACCTCTAACCTTGTTTCATTCCTACGTAAATTTTTTGATTATCCAAATTTTAAATTTTAAGTTAAATAGAAACAACAATTGGTTCACTTACTCACTGAAACGTTGGCCGCGCAACATACAGCTTTCCCTATAATGTAGAAAGGAAAACTGCTTTAGATGGTGAAAATGTTATCCGAAGTAGCCGGAAATAGGTGAGCTTTAAAAACGAAAATGTTTAGAGCTGAAGTATTTGTGATTTGGGATTCCTGCCGTCAACGAAGCCAGACACGGAGTCAGATTCCTTTAACATTAAACTACATAACCTGGTGGGTAATGAAACTGGCATATCTTCAACAAAGAAGAAAGTCTTGGTGGCACGAACCACAGCATCGGAGTGGAGGCCTCCAAAAATTACCACTCAAAATTATATATATATATATATATATATATATATATATATATATTATATATAATATATAATATATATATATAATATATATATATATATATATATATATATATATATATAATATATAATATATATATATAATATATATATATATATATATATATATATATATATATATATATATATAATATATAATATATATATATAATATTATATATATATATATATATATTATATAAGCAACTAAATATTAATAAACGGAAAATTCCGGTTTTTAAACAGTATTTAATATCCCATTTCCTTTTATAGTGTGTAATAAATAATAATAATAATAATAATAATAATAATAAATAATAATTGAAAATAAATTATTATAGTAATGATAATAAAAAATAGTAATAATAAAATAATAATTATAAAAATAATAATAATAATAATAATAATAATAATAATAATAATAATAATAATAATAATAATAATAATAATAATAATAATAATAATAATAATAATAATAATAATAATAATAATAATAATAATAATAATAATAATAAATAATAATAATAATAATTATAAAAAAATAATTAAAATATCTAAGAGAGTTAATATATAATTTGGCAAAAAAGTAAAAAAAAAAAAAAAAAAAAAAAAAAAAAAATACAGACCAAAAATTAGAAATAAATAAAATTATAATTACAAATAAAATGAGTTTTAAGTAAAACTTTCAAAATTATAATTACTATTATTATTATTTATTATTATTATTATTATAATATATATATATATATATATATATATATATATATATATATATATATATATATATATATATATATATATATATATATATATATATATATATATATATATATATATATATATATATATATATATATATATATATATATATATATATATATATATATATATATATATATATATATATATATATATATATATATATATATATATATATATATATATATATATATATATATATATGGCTAAACCACAGTTTCCAGAGAAATCCGAATAACGTCTTGTTCCTTTATTTACAGACCTCTGTCTTCAGGTATTATCTTCCTCATCAACTCATGCAACTTATATTTCATCATGTAATGGTGCAAAATTTATTTTATTTAATACTATAAACTCTTTTCTCAGCATAAAATCCAATAATCTTTTTGGTAGCTCATTTTCACTCTCTTTCTACCATTCTGAACAAAATGTATATGCATCCTTATGCCAAAATGAGAATTTTGGGCAATCCTTTTGTCTTAAGTTCCACTTTAGGTAATTCTGAATTAATTTCCCCTTTACTCCTTCTACTCGATCAGTGCTAAATTTTATATCATTTAAAAAAATGATATTTTGATTTTCTTAGCTTTGCTTTATATCAGTATAAAGGTTTTACGATGTCTATAATGTGGGTTTCAAAATTTGGTATTCTGAGATTGTACCATTCACTGGTAAACTTTATCTTATCTGCATATCCATATTGACGTTTTAGTCCTGCTTTGCAGAAGCACTCATCAAACCTGTTCCGAAAAAGGGGAATCTTTTCAATCTCATAGGAAAGGGTAGAAAAATTAGTTCCTGCTTTCATACATTTATGGGTGAAAAAGTCAAAAGACTGGGGAAATTTTGCACACAGTTGATTTTTATTCTGTACCCTATATATATAATATAATATATATATATATATATATATATATATATATATATATATATATATATATATATATATATATATATATATATATATATATATATATATATATATATATATATATATATATATAATATATATATATATATATATATATATAATATATATATATATATATATATATATATATATATATATATATATATATATATATATATATATATATATATATATATATATATATATATTATATATATATATATATATATATATATATATATATATAGCGATACCAAAATTTTTACCGATACTTTATCCATTCAAAAATTTTACCGATACCTAAAAATTCCCCGAAGCCGATACCCGATACCGATACCTGAAAATATGCCGATACTTGCCGATACTACTACCGATACCACTACCGATACCGATACTTTACTAATATACAAATTTTTTGCCGATACCGATACCGATACTGAAAATTTTTACCGATACCTATAAAATTACGAAGCCGATACCCGTACCTGAAAATATGCCGATACTTGCCGATACCGATACCGATTCACTAATTCACATCCCTAATATATATATATATATATATATATATATATATATATATATATATATATATATAATATATATATATATATATTATATATATATATATAATATAGCTTTAGTAAAAAAAAAAAAAAATTTAAATGAAAATCCTAAATATATAACCAATGAATAGATAAAATAAGAATCTTTTTAATATTAATCAATATTTAAGTTTTACTAAATTTTAACAAGTTTTACCAGCTTTTAACAGGTACTTTAACACAGTGATTTTACCATAAATAGCAAAAGAGACACTGTCAATTCAGTACATACGTTTTTTGAGTGTTTGTGTAATTGTATATGAGTGTGTTGTGTAATGTGTGTGTGAGTGTGTGTGTGTGTGTGTGTGTGTGTGTGTGTGTGTGTGTGTGTGTGTGCGAGAACTTGACTAATTCATTTAAATAATTTAACAAGTAATGAAGTAAGGGCGTTCAGTAAAGTGAATTTTAATGAATTAACAACATTCATTTCTAACTATTTCGTCTCAGTAAATAAAATTCTCATTTCCTTTAAAAAAAAAAAAAAAAAAAAAAAAAAAAAAAAAAAAAAAAAAAAAAAAAATGAAACATTTTGAAAAAAAAAAAAAAATTATGAAAATTATGACAATGAGAAGAAAACTTTTGAACGAAAATATATGAAAATAGAAAGAGAACATTGAGTGTTAACTTCTTAATGAAATATTCACTCACTCATCTTCATCACGTATAAGAAAATCTCATTAACGAATAGACTATCTTTCTCTTATTTCAAACTTAATTTTCATTAATTTTTTTTCTTAGTAATAATAATAATAATAATAATAATAATAATAATAATAATAATAATAATAATAATAATAATAATAATAATAATAAATAATAATAATAATAATAATAATAATAATAATAATAAATAATAATAATAATAATAATAATAATAATAATAATAGTAATAATAATAATAATAATAATAATAAGTCTTTTAATTAATCATAATTAAAGAAGAAAAGTAATTTATAATGTAAAAATCCATAAAATTTTCATTATTGTAATTAAAATTTAAGTTTTAATAAATTTTACACGAAGTATTAAATTTCTTACTCTAAGATATAAAAAAAAGATTGCAAATATTATTGCAGAATTAATTACGATTATTATTATTATTATTATTATTATTATTATTATTATTATTATTATTATTATTATTATTATTATTATTATTATTTTTATTATTTTATTATTATTATTATTATTATTATTATTTATTATTATTATTATTATTATTATTTTTATTAAGAATTAATTCCTATTTTAAGAACTATTGCTATTTCTTCTCAGTATTTTACCATACTTGTTCGATTTTTAGATAAAGAGAATTTGTACTATTTAATTTAGTGATATATATATATATATATATATATATATATATATATATATATATATATATTATATATATATATATATATATATATATATATATATAATAATTATATAATAATCCTTGGTTTGATGGCAATTGTTCTCTTGTCCTTCGGGAGAGAGACAATGCTTATCGTGAATGGAAAAACTCTCCTTCTCCTATCACTCTTGCTAATTTTCATTCAGCTCGGAATCGTTGCAGGGATGTTCTTCGACGGACTAAGCGTGCTTTCATAAAAAGGAAGTGCGCTGACCTTCATGGCTCTCCTACTGATAAAAATTTCTGGCCTCTTGTCAAAAATATCTCTAACAACTTCTGTAAATCTGCCTTTCCTCCTCTTATTCGCTCTGATGGTTCTATTGCAAATACTCCCTCTGAAAAGGCTAATCTCTTCGGCCTCCTTTTCTCATCTAATTCCACCCTGCTCGATTCTGGCATCCCTTCTCCTACTCCTTCTCCTCTCAGGTGTCCCATGTCCCTGCTTGTAATTACTCATGATCAGGTGCATGGGATCCTGAAATCTGTGAATGTCAGGAAGGTCAGTGGCCCGGATGGCATTCCCCCTCGTGTTCTGAGGGAGTGTGCTTCCGAGTTGGCGCCTGTCCTCGTTCAGCTCTACTCTCTATACCTTAATACTAATACTTTTCCTCTATGCTGGAAGCGCGCGCATTTGTTCAACCGATCCACGAAAAAGGTAGCCGCTCTGACCCTTCTAACTATCAACCTATAGCTCTCACTTGTTGTTCTGTCTAAAATTTTTGAAACTCTCCTCAACTCTCATTTCTTAGATCATTTGGAGTCTCATTCTCTTCTCTCAGATCACTAGTATGGCTTTCGACGCTCGAGGTCAACTGGTGACATACTTTCCTATCTTACTAATCTATGGTCTTCTGCCCTTAGGGATTTCGGGGAGTCTTGTGTGGTATCGCTTGACATATCCAAGGCTTTTGACCTGGTATGGTATGGGTCGCTGCTCTCCAGGCTCCCTTCCATTGGGTTTCCTCCTTCTCTTTGCTTACTCATGTCTAGTTTTCTCTCAGATCGTTCCATTTCGGCACTTGTAGATGGAGCGACCTCTTCTTCTTTTTCTGTCAACTGTGGTGTTCCTCAAGGTTCTGTTTTATCTCCAACTTTATTCTTACTTTTCATTAACGATCTTCTCAACTGCACTTCTAATTCTGTTCACTCTTATGCTGACGACTCAACTCTACATTCTTCTACTCATTTCAAATCTGCTCCTCTCTTTTGCTTCTAGAGTTGCTTCTCATCTTCAACTTTCCGATTCTATTCTTGCCGATCTGGATGTGGATTTCCCGTTGGGCGTCATAGCAACCTTGTGAAATTCAACTCTTTAAAAACTCAACTTTTTCACATCTCCCTCTCAAAAACACCTCTCAACTTTCGTATCCTATTCGATGGCCCTCCCGTCTCACCTGTAAATAACATTAACATTCTTGATCTAAACACAAACAATAAACTGTCTTGGAAACCACATATCACAATGGTTGCTAAAGCGGCCTCTAAGAAGCTGGGAGTTCTGTTCAGGTTGCGAGAATTTTTTTTTCTGAGTAGTTACTCCAAATATATAAGGGTCTTATTCGCCCTTGTATGGAGTACTGTTCTCACATTTGGGGGGGCTCCAGCTCCTCCTCTCTTTTGGATAGGGTTGAGTCTAAAGCTAAAAGATTAATAAACTGTTCCTTACTTTCAAACTCTCTTGATCCATTATCTCTGCGACGTGACGTTGGCGCGCTATCTCTTTTCTATAGGTACTACAATGGCAGGTGCTCGAGGGAATTGGCCTCTCGCATTCCTCCACCGTTGCGTCGTCCTCGTTGCACAAGGGGTGCCCTGCTTTCGCACCAATTTTGTGTGGATGTAGGAAACCCGAAGCTGGCCCGTTGTGGTTCCTCCTTCTTTCCAGCCACTTCTGTTCTGTGAAACTCTCTACCATCTTCTATTTTTCCTACTGTATTTAATCTTCCACTCTTCAAGGCTTCAGTTTGTGCCCACCTGAGGGATGTGCGTTAGGTCTGTGCTTGAATGAGTCTTATTCCCCCTTATGTGTGCCCCATCCTAGAAAAGGGCTCTGCCCGTGAGTGGTGGCCATCTGTAAAAAAAAAATATATATATATATATAATTTCAAAAGTATTTGTGAAGCCAGTCTAGAAAATTGACATATACGAGTATTCAATACAAAATAGGACGTATTTTTTAATTAAAAAGAGTAAGAAACTAAGGTAATATGAAGAAATTTAGGTGCTACCAAGGATAATCTAATAAAAGTTATAATTCGATTTAACAAGAACATTAAAGTTAAAAGCATACCGAGGATGTCGATTTTGATTTCACAGGCAGCAAGCACGCCGCTGGTGTAATTATTACACAGAAGTAGACGGAGCTAAGCGCAAGAAAGAATTGCTCAAATTTCTCTCTCTCTCTCTCTCTCTCTCTCTCTCTCTCTATATATATATATATATATATATATATATATATATATATATATATATATATATATATATATATATATATATATATATATATATATATATATATATATATATATATATATATATATATATATATATATATATATATATATATATATATATATATATATATATATATATATATATATATATATATATATATATATATATATATATATATATATATATATATATATATATATATGAAGTCAATTTCCTTCAACATATAGCTTAATCCTTTTCATAATGAATGCAAAATTGTATGAAATTATACTAAGCCAGGAATTCACAACCAAAGTCGAAATCAAAGCTTTGTCAAGAGACGGAAAAACAAGAGAATAGAAAAATATTTTAAAGAAAAAGAACTTTGATACAGAGTTGCTAAAATTCATTCCTCCTCTATAACCCTTCATTAACTTAATTAATATCATAATTTAATAATATGAAAAAACTTCTGCGTAATTGCACAAAAAATATTAAAATTAAAAAAAAAAAAAAAAAAAAATTCTTTGAGAATTTTGTTCTATCGATTGTTCCTATGAGGAACGTTGTTCTCCCCTCGAGAAATGAGAAAGAAATTTTCCAGTTGCGTTCGATTTGCAGTTTGATCTACGGTATGGCAAATGTCTGAACAAATAAGAATACTCATTTCATTTATTGCTTTATATATATATATATATATATATATATATATATATATATATATATATATATATATATATATATATATATATATATATATATATATATATATATATATATATATATATATATATATATATATATATATATAGAGAGAGAGAGAGAGAGAGAGAGAGAGAGACAGAGAGAGAGATAGAGAGAGACAGACAGGCAGACAGACAGAAACAAAGACTGCTTAATTAGGTATATTTCATGAAGATATTGTTGAACTTCCAGATGGGAATGAGGAGAATTTAGGCACCTATGCTCTTTGCATTTGTAGCGAGAAATTTCCCTAGCCAGAGAGTTAAAACGTAACCATTTCTCTTATCTGATAGCTCAACTGTACAGTATATACTTTGTGTCTCAATTGTACTCTTAATTCCCCTATAGCTTAGTTGCCCAAATGGTGTCTGTCTCTCGATATCGTGTCATCTTCGGAAGACTGTTCACTGTACAATATGGATATTAATTAAGAAGAATAAAGAATTTTTACACAAGATAAAACCAGGTAATGATATTAATTATTTATTTCTTTAAATCGGATACCGCTTAATATCTTAAATAGTTTCAATAACTAAAATGGTTGAAGCTGATGTTTTATTTTCAGCATTTTTCATGGTCTTCTGTTTTCATATTCTAACCATTTTATAATACTGAAAAGTCTGCCGAATTCATCCAAATTTCTTTTTCCGTCTTCGACATTTGTTCATTATTGTCATGACGAAATTGCATTTCTCTTTTAGCTCTTCCTTCGTTTTGATTTCAAAGAACCTTTTTTAAGAAGTTTCTTCTTCCCAATTTCTCCATTAATTAAAAAATTTTTGTACCATTTTAATTTACTTGGGAATGTTGTCTACAATGTGCAATTGGATGTTTAAGAATTCGGTTGCATCTAAATATTTTCATTTTGAGTATATTTTTTAGGTACTTTTATTTTAAAGATCGTTTTTTTGGCTTCCCACATAATATATTCCAATATAATAGACAGTTTTTTCATCACTTCAAAACAGGAAATGATTTGGAATATGTCACAGTTAAGAATATATATATATATATATATATATATATATATATATATATATATATATATATATATATATATATATATATATATATATATATATATATATATATATATATATATATATATATATATATATATATATATATATATATATATATATATATATATAAGGGATTTCAAACACATTCCAACGCATATGTTCGAGTTGATCTGATTAAAAAATATGATTGAAAAGAATTTAAACACAAATTCCTGGTTTTTTTCAATTCCATCAATATATATATATATATATATATATATATATATATATATATATATATATATATATATATATATATATATATATATATATATATATATATATATATAAAGGGAATCCCTTTAATATGTGTACAAAATGTGTAGGTAGATCTGTAGCGTCCCTTGTATAAGCATACTCCGAACTGAAAACGGCCTCGTATGGTATCAACGGGTATCAAAAACCATTCCTGGCTTTTGCCTACAGAGTGTAAAGAAAGAGTAGTCGAAACTATTTCATGTGACATCCAAGAGAGGCGGAAAGTAGTATGTATTTGGGAATATTATGCTTCCGAAATATGTAGTACTACATGCAATTTATTATTGTGTACTGCCGTTGGTATCACGTCGAATCACCAGACCTTCTCGGCTGTTTGTTGATGACTCTCGGAGGCCAAGAAACTCGTACCAAGAACGTTGGACCGTGGAAGTCCTAGGGTCGCTCGCACTCCGACCGTCGAGGAGCGTTTATTACAAGATGTAGGTATGAACCAATGTATGAGTACCCAGCAGTTAGCAGTTAGCAGCAGCGCATCCCAATTAGTCGCAACACAACGTAGAGATTAATACACGAACAGATCATGTCCAGTACATTTAAGGCCTTACACCCGAATATTATCCGCTAAGGCTGAAACTCTGCCGATGGTTCCAGCGCATGAATGCGTCCTAGGGTTTCGTCTCAGCTTTCTGTTTACCGAAAGACGTCCTTCGGGAAGGATAGTATTTTCAAAGCTCCACAATGGCAATTGGTGGGCGGACATAAATTCACATGGTCCCTTATAAATAGGTGACTAAAGGAATCTCCCCATAAAGTGGTGATCAAGGGCTTTCTATATATATATATATATATATATATATATATATATATATATATATATATATATATATATATATATATATATATATATATATATATATATATATATATATATATATATATATATATATATATATATATATATATATATATATATATATATATATATATATATATATATATATATATATATATATATATATATATATATATATATATATATATATATATATATAATATAGTATATTATATAAATTCATGTCTTACAAGTCTGATTTTTCTTGTAGTTCTCTGAAATGATATACAATGAAAATAAAAAATAAAGCATCTTTTAAAATAATCATTTTCTGAAGCGCACAGCGAAATTTTCGACTCCCCAAGTGCACATTTTGAAAGCTATCTCGTTTGAGTTTATGTATGAAAAAGGTACGTGGTTATTACATACTATTTTTGTTTTCCTCTTTCTTTCTCTCTCTCTCTCTCTCTCTCTCTCTCTCTCTCTCTCTCTCTCTATATATATATATATATATATATATATATATATATATATATATATATATATATATATATATATATATATATATATATATATATATATATATATATATATATATATTGGGGTTATAACTTTTTTACAACCCTGTGTTCCTGTTCCATAAATCGATGATTAAAAAGTAATGAAAAAGGTATTAATAATGTAGTGCTTGAAAAAGGTTACCCCAAAACCTTTTAAAAAATTGTCCAATAAAATTGTTGTTCCTATTATCACAAATTCGAAAAATTTAAAAAGATCACTGGCACCTACCACTTCTTATTTGTTGTGAATAACCCATGCAGAGAAGAAAGACACTATGCACACACAACAAGGAATTAGAATTGTATAATAAAGTTCTAAAGCACCACAGAATACTCAAAATCTTAGAATTTATTTAGAAAAAATTTAATACGCTCCATCAAAAATAAAAAAGAAAATTAAATACCAAGAACATTAAGAATAGATGTTTGAAGTGGTGTTTTGTTAAAAACATTTTATAGTTTTGTGGAAAATAGTGTCGAGTAGAAAGATGAAAGAACTGAATTATTGACGCATTTATAATAATCACGTTTTATGTGTTAGTTAAACATTCGAGAGCGATCAGAAGTAATTTGCCTTAATTTGCTTTAATCCTTTTATGTATTAATTAACATTAGAAAAAGCGTATATAAAACATTCAAACAAAAAGTTAAAATTCTTCGCATAATAAGTTAGATGAACGAGAAGAGGGACGAAAAACAAAAGAATCGTGTAAAGTTAAATTAGAAGAAAAGGTTTGGTTATCGTTATTTTTGAGACTATGAAATTATAAATTACAAAATTTAATTATTCAATATTAAAAAAAAAAAAAATCAAACCTTAATGTAAATAAATGATAAATCAAATTTCACATTTAAGAATGAAATATTTTCTGAAGGACTCCTTTAGTTGCTTCAGGATATTAACAACAATAGTCCTGGACTGTCTGAAATAAAAATATAGAAATATATAGAGAGAGATTTATGAGTCGTTAGACCTGTAATTACATCTTACAAAAGTTTAACTTACTTGCAATAAAAATTCCATTTGATCCTCATCCTTTGCAACCTTGTCGTAATAATCTTGAATTAGTTTGATACCCCTTTCCGCAGAATTATTCACAATCTTTAATTTTCTATACGAAGCTTTCCTTTTTGAGATGGATGTAGATGCAAAAAGTTTTAAAATTGAAAATCTACGAAATGATTTTAAATATAAATTTCTAGCTAGTTTGAGAAAAATCTCTTCATCTGAACTTTGTAGCAATTGGGAAACATCTTTTTTCAATGGTAATTTCATGACACTGCTTACAGTTTCACTTTCAACTTTGTCTGTTTCTTTTTCTTTTTCTTCTTTTTCCGATGATGCTTTTTTTTTTTTTTTTTTTTTTTTTTTTTTTTTTTTTTTTTTTTTTTGCCATTTTTAGTTTTGTTTCTTCAGTAACAGAACCATCAAATAGAGCAAATGCTATATATTCATCATTTAAATAGTATAGATGATTCAATAATTTACAGATTTCTACTTCGGCGATACCTTCGTCAACTTGCATGTATTGATCTAATTCTCTCAAAAATTTTATATCGTTCAGTGGAGCAGATATTGCTTTAGTTGCATGGATCTAATATTTGACGTAGCATCTTACAATAAAGCGTGTTATATGTATAAGTGATATTTCTTCTTCTTTGGTTAACTGAAATTCTGTTCGAAATAAATATATTTTTAAAGAATATATGGATTTCGCCATCCATCTGGCCATTTGATATGCACCTGACTTACTGAAATGCATGCTCTCGTGGGGAACGCCTCCCAAAAATTACAAGATCCACTAGTTCCAGATAGTCTTCTGGAGGAAACCTTTCAGAAATTATATCATTCATGCATTTCAAAATAGTATCTGCATCATCACCAATAAATTTTTATGATTTCAAAGTTCTCAACATCTGAAATGAATTTCTGAACATCAATATTAGACCCATTTTCTTGAAATCTTCTGAATAATGGAATGTTTGACCCCGAAATTACAAATTTGCTTTTTGTAAATACTGCTGTTAATATAATTTCAAAAATGTAATGACGACAGCAAAAATATAAAATATTTCTATCCAATTTTTGTTCTAATAACGTACAAGTACCTTTAATTCTGCCTATATTTGAAGCAGTGGTATCAAAACAAAAAGCTTGTACTTTTTCAATCAAATATCACTTCTCCAAAGTCTCATAAATTGCAGAGGCCATTTTTTTACCGGTAGCTACTTGTAAATCTGGGTTACCTAGTAACCGTTCTACATTATTTCCAGTAACAATTATAGCCAATCTTTCTATTGGCTTACCACATACTCGTATATCTTGTAACAATTTCGTACCCCAATGAATGCTT
>SEYY01023595.1:27500-35000 GCA_009176605.1 Armadillidium nasatum
CAACTGTTCTCGCGTACTTCCGGAGAAAGACAATGCTTACTGTGAATGAAAAAAAACCTTTCTCCTCTCACTTTTGCTAATTTTCTTTCGGTTGGAAATCGTTACCAGGATATTCTTCGACGGGCTAAGCATACTTTCACTAAAAGAGAAGTGCGCTGTCCCTCCTTGGTTCACCAACTTGACAAATATTTCTGACCTCTTGCCAAAACATCTCTTTTAACATTTGTATTCACTCTGATGGTTCTGTAGTTAATACTCCTTTTGAAAAAGAAAATCCTTTCGGCCTCCTTTTTTCATATAATTTTACCCTGTTTGTTTCAGGCATCCCTCCTACCACTCCTTCTTCTCTCAGGTGTCCAATGCCTCTAGCTGTGAACACCAGGAAGGCTAGTAATCCGGATAGCATTCCCCATGTTCTGAGGGCGTACTTCTGAGTTGGGCCCTATTCAAGTTCAACTCTACTCTCTGTGTCTTAACACTAATACCTTTCCTCAGTGCTGGAAGCATGCATATGTTCAGCCGATCTCGAACAAATCTAGCTGTTCTGACCCCTCTAACTATCGTCTTATAGCTCTCACTTGTGTTCTATTTAAAAAATTTAAAAACATTCTTCTACTCTGGATTCTCCTTAATCAGTCAGTTCTTAATACGTCTCTAGCTTCTTCTACTCATTTCAAATCTGCTTCCTCTTTTGCTGTTAGAGTTGTTTTTTGATTGTGCTCTTTCCAATCTGGATGGAATTTTCCGGTGGGGTAACTGCATCCAAATTTTACCTAATAATAAGTTACAGCATTGAAGCCTTTTCTATTGAAAAAACTTTTCTAAATTCAACGCCTGTGGATGACGTCACATTTCTAAACTGTGGTTCTTGCTATCACCGCAAGATGTCATTTCTCGTAATTTCTGTATATTTATTGGAAGTAGCTTTCATTTTATGTCGCTTTAATAAATATTTTTGTGTTAAATAAACATATAATAGCTCAAAATAACGCTAAATTAAATTGGTAAATTACTTATTTGGTAAAGACCTCGAGCCAAAATTCATCTTGGGCCTAATTGTTTTGACTAAAAACTAAACTTTTGAACTTTTGGTAAAAAAAAGTTTGTTTTTTTTTTTTTTTTTTTTTTTTTTTTTTTTTTTTTTTTTTTTTTTTTTTTTTTTGAAGTAATATTCATTTTCTTAAATCTTAAATACTAATGATAAAAATATCACTCTTTTTAGCTAGTTGTACCTTAAATTAGTCGATACTAAAAAACTGTTTATCCTCAAACTTTTGACTAGATGGTTTTGCCAAATTTTCCATATAATTAGGTAAATTTTTTTATATATATATATATATATATATATATATATATATATATATATATATATATATATATATATATATATATTATATATATTATACAGTGGCGGCTCGTCATTAAATGCAGGGCTGTTGAAATTAAAAATAAGGCGTTTTTGCAGAGAAAAGTGATTTAAATTCATTTTTTAACAACTTAATACATAAAAAGTATAAATCATTAAAGAAAATAAGAAGTAAATGCATTTTTCAACTGCAAATTTTTGGGAACGAATTATTTTTCAAGCATTGCCATTAAAAAATAAAATTTCAAAATTTCTGCCCTAAACTAAGACAGATATAGCAACTTACGAAAAAAACAATGCAAAATTGCAATAGCAGTTTTATATCAAGTATCTAGCTTGAAAAGTACAGATCAAAATTAATAAGAATAAATAAGACAGTTGTTTAAATATTTATATTTATTATATATATATATATAATATATATATATGTATATATATATATATATATATATATTATATATATAATATATAATATATATATATTATATATAAAATATATTATAATAATTTAATATAAATAATATATATATAGATAATATTTAATAATATTTATGCCAGTCCTTGCCAAGTTTACATAATATACACAAGTTTGAATACATATTAGAAGGAAGATAATTTAGCGATTTATACAAAATTATTTAATGAAATCAAACAACTCCGATTTTTACTTTCAATAGGGTAAACTATGATGGATATAATTTTTTAAGCTTATAAAAGCTAATTTAAAAATTTATTATATTTAAATTTCTTTGTATCAAAAATTTTATTAAACTGGTATGAAACAAAAATTTTTTTTTAAATATTTTAAACATCCTTTCAAACAAACTGTGATAGCTACGATACACCAAAATATACCTTTTTCAATGAACAAACTTAATGAAAAATAAAATTCTGACAACTCCCTATCTGGCAACGATACTATTTTTATCTGATTTTCGAACGAAAACAAAAAAGATTCAGGAACCTCAAGAAATCAAGCTTCACATTAATATAAAGGGAATTTTATAAGATTACTCTCACTTATTATCAGGTAAACTTTGCTGCAACCTTGTAAAATTTAACTTTTTAAAAGCTCAACTTCATGTATCCCTCTCAAAAATATCTTCTAATTTTCTTATCTTCTTCGATAACTCTTCCTCCTCACCTGTAAATGAACATTGACATTCTTGGTCTAAGCATAAATTATAAATTATCTTGGAAACCACATATCACAATGATCGCTAAATCGGCCTCTAAGAAACTTGGAGTACTATTCAGGTTTCGAGAAAAAATTTTTCTATGCTAGTTACATCAATTACATAAGTTTTATTTGCTCTTGTTTAAGGAGTACTGTTCTAACAGTTGGCGGGCTCCGGTTCCTCTACTCTTATGGATAACGTAAAGTCTAATGCTAAAAGATTCACTGTCCCCTATTTCAAACTCTCTTGACCCTCTATCTCTGAGACGTGACGTTGGTGCAACTCTTTCTTTTTTATATAGGTACAACAATGCCAGGTGTTCAAGGGAATTGGCCTCTCGCATCTCACCACCATTGGGTGGACCTCGTGGCCCTCGTGGCCCTCGTGGAATAAGTGGTGCACTGTTTTCCCACAAATTTTGTGTGAATGCTGGAAACCCCAGGCTTCCTCATTGTAACTTCTTCTATCCCGCAGCCTCTCTGTTCTATGGAACTTTTTACCATGATTTATTTTTTCCTCCTTCATTTAATCTTCCTCTCTTCAAGGCTATCGTCTGTCTCTACCTGAGAGATTTGCATTAGGTTCGAGCCTGGGTGGGTTTTCTTTCTCTTTTTCTTTTATATAGCCCCCTTCTAGAAAAGGATTATTCCCGTGAGTGGTTGTAAGATGCAATATATATATATAATATATATATATATATATATATATAATATATATATATATATATATATATAATATATATATATATATATATATATATATATATACTCAGCACCATATCCGCATGAAAGCAGGGTGGTGTCAGCTGCAGAAAGTATTCATATTCCTGCAACCGTACATGGGAAGGGAGAAATACTGGTTAAGAGGTTTCCCAGCCTCATTGAACCATAATTATGATTACGCCAATATGTCCAACACTTAACCACTTTACCACTTATATATATTTATATTATTACCACTTATATATATATATTTATATATATATATATATATATATTATATATATATATTATATATATATATATATATATATATATATATATATATATATATATATATATATATATATATATATATATATTATATCATGTAAAACAACATTTATATTTATATATTTACAGCTAGGTTATCAATATATTAATGAAAAAATAATTAAAACATTGTCATTCAATAAAGTAATTTAACAGTCAATCAAAATACCAATCAGCAAGTATATCAATTAAAAGTAATTTATTCATCCACTTATTTTCATCTCCCCTCCCTCCATCCCCACCCCAACCTCATTCACATCTGCCTTTATTTCAATCCATCAAATTATTCGTATATTCAATCATTCAATTAATCTAGTTTTATATTGTCATACTTTATATCATTCTTTTCTATCTATCTATCAATCTATCTATCTATCTATCTATCTATCTTCATATTTATCTATTTATTTACCTATCTATATCTATCTATCTATCTATCTATCTATCTATCTATCTATCTATCTATCTATCTATCTATCTATCTATCTATCTATCTATCTATCTATCTATATATCAATCTATCTATCTATCTATCTATTCTTCCCTTCAATTCATTATCGGGACATTTCCAAAATCGTTTAACAATGTCAACGAGTGAAAGGCTTAAAAATTTCATCTAATCGATAATATGTCATAAGAAATTTTTCAAAATTATAATTTGGGAAAAATTTGCGATATATATATATATATATATATATATATATATATATATATATATATATATATATATATATATATATATATATATATATTATATATATATATATATATATATATATATATATATCTATATATCATCATCATCATCATCATCATCATCATCATCATCACCGTCCAAACCGGTTGGCTGGAGCCTGTCGGGTGCTACTCCTCCAAAATCTCTTTGATTCTGTCTTGTCCGAGGCGTAGCATTAGTTTCTCGAGCGGTGTCTCTTTTTATGTAGCCGGCTTGCTAGGCTTGTCGCCACAACTTCCAAATAATGCTGGAGGCACATAGGAAGGGACAAACAGCTGATAGATCTTCCCAACCCTATCAACTTATTGAAAAGTCTAGTTGTAAGACTTTATGATTCTGATGTCAAATTGAGTCACGTTCAAAATAATCAATATTCAAGTTGAAATTTGCAAATATTTAATTTTCTTTGTATTAATTCTAAAAGAGTACATCTTATTTTACTTTGTTGTTTCACATGAATGTTTTTTTCTTATTTAAATTAAATTTTATTATTTATCTTAATGACGAAAAAAAAAATAACTTTACATTAAAATTTTTACGTTTATTATTCATAATTCATCCTGGCTTGAATTTTGATTGACTCACGTGCTTGAGGGCGCCGGTTCGATCACACTTGGGGATCCTAGGTATATACTACCTATAAAAGTTCCTCTCCTTGAATAGGGCAATGCCCGTGAGATGTGAACTTTTATAATATATATATAATATATATATATATATATATATATATATATATATATATATATATATATATATATATATATATATATATATATATATGGTAGAATTTCAACATCTGCTGAATAAGAATGCAATCATCTGTCTACATCCCAGCGGATGCAGATACTGATCTTCAACATTTTCTTATAAAATACTTTAAATAAATATAAAAGTTTAAAATTGTAACGACAAAAACTTTAATTAATTAAAAATTTGGGATATTTATTATTCTGATTTGGAAAAGTTTCTGTGATTCCAAATACCGAAAAGAAGTGAAATGCGTGTGAAAGAAGACAGATTTTTACAGTTCATGCATGTCTTGCCAAGATGTACCGTATCCAGTGGTCATCCATTTGTTAAGAGAGGTAAATACAAGTCATTTAATGAAGGAATCTCATTCAAGGCAAGAAATAATTAAAAATAGTTTTTTCTCTATTTTCACAATTAAGCTTATTGAGCTTCACTGAAAATACTATATATGCGACAGTTAACAAAAGTTTTCTCTGAACACTGCAGTTGATTCAATTTATAACACTTTTCTTTGTTTACCACCATTTATTAGGAAAAATTATAGTAAGTTTGTGTTCATTTTATCTTTATAATTTTAATTCGAGTGTAAATCAGTTATTTTTTAAATTTTATTTAAATCTTCAGTCTCTTAATCATTATCACTACTTGATCCAAAATTTATCTATCATTTATAGTCAATTCAGTGGATTTTTCATATAGCCTTTAACTAGACAACGTTGAAAAGGTTCATTCATGTCAAATTAAATGATTATTACACGGATGATTAGTTTTAACAAAAAATATGACAAATTTTTTAAAAATTGTCATATTTTATATGGATGCATGATTATTATATGATATGTAGAATAAGTTTTATATATTTTATTAAGTGGTAAAGGTGATGGATGATAGCACAGGGTTTAACATCCAAACTTGTAGGAGCCATATGTGAACGCGTTAGTATGTATGTAAGATATATGATTGTTGTGCAGTCATATTGTAAGCGCACTGCTTATACAACTGACTCGCTATTCAATCAGATAAAAGAAAAATATGTGATATGTGAGAATGATAAAAAGCTTAGCAACCGTAAGTATCTTACTAACTATTTGGAAGAGGGATGTGAGATAATGAAATTTGAGATAGTATGAATGAAACTGATCTGAGTGTACTTAAAAGGTAGGTAAATTCAAAGGGGAAAGATTGAGAGAGGGATGATTTGAAACTGAAATTACCCTGGTGAGAATGTTGTTTAAGTGTATGACTGAAGTTTTATGTGAGTGATTATATGTGTGCGTGTGTGAATTTGGGAGGTGGGGTGGATGAGCTCCTATAGTGTTTACATGTTTTAATGTTTTTAAAAAAATGAATAAATGAAAAGTTTTATAAGAATATTTTTTTTTTAATTACTCAATTTTTTTTCTCAAGTAAATTACTTTTTTTTTTTAAATGAAAGTTTTTTAGAAAAAATTTTTGGTTGAAAATAAAAATCACAAGTTATAGAAGAAAAAAAAAATATTGAAAATGTAAAATGAGAGAGTTTAAAATGATTCTTTAATATTATGGCTTGAATGAAATTTAAAAAATGTATATTGAGATAGTTTAAAAATAAATTTAAGAGTAAAAACAACAAAAATGTTCTGCAAAGAGACTAAGGGGGCAGTTTTTCCTCTTTCATCTCAATTTCTCCTCAAAAATAGACCCATTAAAGAACGTGGCCTATTTCCCCTCAGTGCCACCTAGCAAAGGCACTGATTTCAAAAGGCGGGCCCAACTATATATATATATATATATATATATATATATATATATATATATATATATATATATATATATATATATATATATATATATATATATATATATATATATATATATATATATATATATATATATATATATATATATATATTATATATATATATATATATATTGCCGTCTACCGTGGCTCAAACGGTAGGGTGATTGACTCGCGTGCTTGAGGGCGCCGGTTCGATCCCACTTCGGGATCCTAGGTATATACTACCTATAAAAGTTCCTCTCCTCGAATAGGCAATGCCCGTGAGATGTGAATTTTTTATAATATATATATATATATATATATATATATATATATATATATATATATATATATATATATATATATATATATATATATATATATATATATATATTATATACTAAAATCTGTTGTGAGTAAGCGTAAAGAAGGGCTACAAAATCAGGGCATTCATCCACATCCTATGAAACAAGGCTCGAAATTCAAGGTAATAAAGCTGTAATTTATTTTGCTATCAATGCAAGTTATTTATGGATTATTCCACAAAATCGTGGATGCAAATGAAGGAAAAATCCTCACAACACCACGTTCTTCGCCTCAAATTATGATGACAGAATAAGAGCGGGAAAAATAAGGCTTTTCTTATATTAGAGTTTTATGAATATAGGGAAAGGCCAAAA
>SEYY01023595.1:47500-65000 GCA_009176605.1 Armadillidium nasatum
TTGCATCTTCTTGGTGCTGGTGCTGCTGCTGTTTCTGCTTCTTCCTTCTGACTAAATTATCCCTATTCTTCACTTTTTTTTTTTGATTAATAGTTTATATTTTTATACATTAATTATAATTACTTTTATCACAAAAAGAAACTTGGTTTTTATTTATCACTGGTTTTACCTGTCTTTTTCTTATTTAAAACAATATTAACATTTTCACAAGTTTATGCTTTAAAATACTTTCTATTAAAGAAAACGTTATTTTATATTTTTGGGTAACTATTTAAAAGAACTTTTAAAAGGGCACTATATATATATATATATATATATATATATATATATATATATATATATATATATATATATATATATATATATATATATATATATATATATATATATATATTTTATATATATATATATATATATATATATATATATATATATATATATATATATATATATATATATATATATATATATATATATATATATATATATATATATATATATATATATATATATATATCGTAAAGGGGTGTTATTTGATCCATGTTGGGCAATCCTGTCCGGTGAATAAAATTACAATTGCAATACAAAATACATCTTTAAAGGTATGAAATAATGTTTTTATGAATAAATCAATTTTTTTACACCTTTAAAGACTTATTTTGTGTAATAATTATAATTTTATCCACTGCAACGAATTGAGCAACGTGGACCGAATTGCCCCATTTTAGGGTATATTTATATATATATATATATATATATATATATATATATATATATATATATATATATATATATATATATATATATATATATATATATATATATATATATATATATATATATATATATATATAATATATTAATTAATTAATTAATTAATTAATTAATTAATTAATTAATTAGTGTTTAACATAAATGTTTTCATTTTGCATACAATACGCTACCTACATTATATTAAAAATTATAATATGCTATATAAAATAATACATAGAAAATAGATGAATTTCAGATACATACCTTACATAAAATATAAATTTTGGTAAAGTTTTTCACATTTTTTTTAATACGTTGTTTTTATTATTTTATTTTTGACTTTTCAATGAAATTTATTTATTTTTTTTATTTTTTTTATTTTCTTTTTTGTAGAATTTATTTTCATTTTTACTTCTTGATTTGAACGTTGCCTTCCTCTTTCGTTTAACGATTCGGACGCTCTTAAATGTCCGACTGGTTTAGATTTTCCACTTAATTTATAGGTAATAAATGACGAACAGAGGATAGGAAAAAAATAAAAAAAAAATAAAAAATAAAAAAAAAATAAAATCTAATGGGAGAAAACCATAAAATAAAAAAATATAAAAATAAAAAAAAGATTATAAAAATAAAACAGGTTGCATTATAGGTAAAAGGGAAGAAGGAAAAGAAAAGGTAAAAGAAGAAGAATTTTCGATGAAAAAGGCAGAAAATAGATAAAAGAGGAAGAGATTGATTGTTACAGAAAAATCTTTTCCAAAATTTAAATATTCTATTGTTAATTCCATCTTCGATCCATAAATTTATATATATATATATATATATATATATATATATATATATATATATATATATATATATATATATATATATATATATATATATATATATATATATATATATATATATATATATATATATATATATATATATATATATATATATATATATATATATATATATATATATATATATATATATATATATATATATATATATATATATATATATATATATATATATATATTCGAAAGGAAATCACATTTAGAACCGCTCATGACCTACAGTCCTGACGTCAATCCCAAAGAACACTCCCCGATCACAATTCAAGCAAAGGGCAACGAGATCAAAGGTCGAATTCCTCATTCGCAGACAGACAGTTATAGAGTTTAAATAACTCTCACAGACTATTTCCATATGGGAAATTAAAATCTGCTATTGGACTCGAACCAGCATCTTTAAAGATGGTAAGTCTTGCTTGCTAACGTCATGACTGTAGATCATTAGCAGTTCTAATTTGATTTCCTTCTGAACCGTCATGGCCTAGTGGCTAACGTCGTCGTACTTCTTTGATATCACGTGGAATGATTATTGCTTCGGTGGAAGGAGTCCCTCGGAGTGTACAGAGCCCATTTCCAAGGTGATTCTCTCTGGCATGAAGTCCTTCTACTAAACCTAACAAACCTTCTTTTAACTCTGCTTGCTCTCGTGTTATTGGCCGCAAGAAATGCTGCCTTCAGGAATTACTGTAATCTTCAAACTACAGAAACTCACGCAATTTTAGACGATTCTACAGATATTTCTCCTCCTTCAACCCCTTCAACTAATTTATACCTAAAAATGTAATTTCGTCTAAAGATGTCATTTCTGTTATCTCTGAGTTTAACACTAAGAAGGTGTACGGTTCTAATGATATTCCACTGTGACTCATAGGGTGTGCTTCTGAGCTTGCACCTTCGATTTGGTAAACTATTTCGTCTATGTCTTTCTACTTCAACCTTCCCTTTTTGCTGGAAACGTGCCCTCATTCAGCCTGTGCCGAAGAAGGGAAACCCCTTTCAACCTTTCAACTTCCGTTCCATTTCTTTAACCTCCGTTCTTTCTAAAGTTTTTGAATCTACCCTCAACAGGAAGATTTGGAAACATCTCAAATCTTCAAATCTAATATCTGATCGCCAGAATGACTTTCGTAAATAACGATCTACTAGTGATCTTCTTTCCCTTCTCTCTGACTCTTAGTCCGCCGCTCTTCGGCTTTTCGGTGAATCCTTTGCTTTCGCGCTGGACATAGAGTCTGGTATAAAGCTTTGATTTCTAAACTTCCCTCTTTCAGAATCTATCTTTCTCTCTCTGATCTCTCTAACTTCCTCTCTGGTCGTTCTATAGCAGCTGTTGTAGACACCCACCGTTCTTCCTTTAAATATCAACAGCGGCGTTCCTCAAGGTTCTGTCTATATCCCCCGCATTTTTTCTGCTTTTGATTAATGGCTTTTTCACTATTATTTCATCTCCTAATGTTGATAACTCCACCCATTATTACTACTCTCAGTTTAAAAGATGTCCCTCCCAACAGCAGTTGATAGGCCTGAGAAGGGTAGCCTTGGTGCAACTAACTTTCAATCTTTCACGTATTTCAAATTGGGGCAGAGAAAACATGGTTGTTTTCAATATCTCAAAAACTCAACTCCTTCATCCCTCCACTCGACATAAACTTCTACACAAATTTGATTTCTTCCAGAAATCCACACAACTTAAAGCCTTCTTCTGTTCTTAGTATTCTCGGTGTATCCTTTTTTCGTGATCTTTCTTGTAAAGACTACATTACTTCTCTTTCTAAACAATTTTCTATGAGGTTGGGTGTTCTGAGGCTCTTTCAGAATTACTTCACGACACCTCAGCTTCTGGCTCTCTATAAAAATGTTGTTCGTCCCTGTATGAAGTAGCTTCACACATTTGTGGTGGTTCCACTCATACAGCTCTCCTTGAGAAGGTGGAGTCTAGCGCTTTTCTTCTCATCAACTCCCCTGCTCTTTCTATCTCTCTCCAACCCATTTCTGCCCTTCGAATTGTTGCGTCACTCTCTCTTTACTATCGCTATTACAATGGATACTGCTCTTCTGAACTCTCTCGTCGCATACCTCCTCCATTGAGAAGAGCTCGTGCGAAACGCCATTCTACACAGTCTCATCCTTTCTTTGTCCAACTCTCCGACCCAGACTTAACCGCTATGCTCATTCTTAAATACACTTCACTGGTCAAATCTGGAGCACACTCCCTTTATCTGTTTTCAGAACTTCCTTTGACTTGCATACTTTCAAACCCTGTGTATCTGGACATGTCGGCCTCCTTCTACCGAGATAGGATTTTTGCCAACTCCGGTGGAATTTAATAGGGCTCCGGCCTTTGCTCACCGGAGGATATATATATATATATGTATATATATATATATATATATATATATATATATATATATATATATATATATATATATATATATATATATATATATATATATATATATATATTTCATTTTCTCTATTTTTATTTTATTTGTTTACCGATTATTTTTAAAGTCTTTAAAAATATATATTGTATAAAGTTAAATGTAATAAACCATTTTTTTTAAGTAAAAACATTTCCAAATTTTTTAAATAAATGAATTAGTAAGGAATATATATATATATATATATATATATATATATATATATATATATATATATATATATATATATATATATATATATATATATATATATATATATATATATATATATATATATATATATATATATATATATATATATATATATATATATATATACAAATTAAAAATTTAAGATATATTCATGTCTGTTTTCGTATCCGATTCTATGGATAGAAAATTTTATTACAATATTTACTGCACGCTCCACTCCTTGGCTGTGGCATGAAACCTTTATTGTTTGAACCTGCTTATTGGCAATATTATAAATCTCCTCGTTTAAAAAAGTCCTTGATAATTGGCGATTGAGTGATCATTTCCTTCTCCCATTCGATCATGTTCAAGCATTCCTCTATATTAAAGTTTAGTATTTTTTAAGCTGAAAAGCTCTTTCTGCGGTATTCTGATCCCTTGCTTGAACACTCTGATCGATTTTCGGTCTTCTGTTATCATCCCAAGTAATATATTTCCATTGTGAACAAAATCGGAGTTTTGTTAAGTGTACGTTGCAAAATCACTGCATATTTTTTATCTGCTCTATTAAGAAGATTTATTAAATACCAAAAATTATGGGCTCCATCAGTTGCATTCGGATGATCTTTATCTAGAACCAGCCTGGAGTATAAATTTGCATTACAATATTTACTAGGTTTTTAAGAGTTTTCTCTTGAGTACGTGTAGAAACAAATTACAAATAGTCTTAAGATTCGATTGGCTGTTGTTAGTCATCTGGAATGATGAAGTGCACCAGGCGATTTACTTGCTAATGATGATGACACATGTCCATGTTTTATACTAAGGCACATGTTGTAGAGATATTTTTGGTCTGTACTAAGTTGCATAACAATATCTTCGGGGATCTGTGTAATTTTGGAGTGTACCAGACAGAAGTTAACTATCTCACATTTAGTTAAATCTTCTTGAATTTCAAGCCCAAGAGTGCCTTGAAAGGGATGTCGTCCTGATGATTTCCCATCTATTATCTAAAAATATTGCCTGAATGGGTATTCATTAGCATGGAGAAGCCCTATAAAGGTCTTTCAAGATATTTTCAATCAATCTGAGCACTCTACTCACTTTACCAGTGTTAACTGGAGCACCATCGCACAGGATAGTTTGAGATAATATATACTATTAGAGTCTATTAGAAAAGTTATAATTTCATTAAAAATACAGCGAGCTGTTCCATTATCTGGAGTAACATGAGTAATGTATATATCACATGGTTCTTTCACAATGACATAGTGCTCTTCGTGTTCTATTCCTTCTTTAGTTTTTAATATTGTATTTTCTACCATAAATTTTTCGAAGATAATCATCATTTTTACTATCTTGCATTTCCATTGTCTCCTCTTCAGGACAGGGTCCAATTTAAAAAAAAAATCATCCTATTCTCCTGAAACTTTCAATATAGACAGCTTTTTTCCCGACGAAAAAAACTCCATTCCTAACGTTTTTACGAGGGATTTAAAGTTTAGAAGTTATTTCGGAAATTTGAGGTATGTTTAAATTTACGGTGAAGCCAAGTCAAAAAATTTTTGGTCTGACATTTGGTGTTTGTTTTCCCAAATGTATTGGTTACAAAGCTTCTAATTGATCTTTGCTCCCAGAGTTACACAAAAAATTTTATTAGCCCAAACTGACCAATTATCAAAGAGCAAAATTTTCTGGAAAAAAAATTCATCTTTTTGAAAAAAAAAAAATGCTACATTTTTGGTGGGTGTATAGAGAAGTGATGGGGCTACAAATTTTCTCAATATGTTATTCGATCCGATTCGAATTTTTTTTCAGAAATCAAAAAAAGTCCATTTTTGACCCATTTTCCAAAATTCCAAAAGTTTGAGAGGCATTTAACAATGCTCTAAATAAAAGTTGTAGATCTATCCCTCCTCTAAACAATATCCAAAAATAAAAAAATTGTACGTTGCATCTATTTATTAAATAATTTTTTTCCTCCGAAAGGGTATGTTTTTTTTTTTTTTTTAAAAAAAAAAAATTGGAGCGCTTATAACTTTTTTTTTAGACGGGATATCAAAAATCCTTGCCTACAGATTTAAGAAATTGGGGCTAAGATTGTTCATTTAAATTTTCAGCTCATGTGGACAAGTGGTTTGACCCCCCAAAAAGCTATCTATACTAGAAATTTCAGCTCAATCAGTCAAATAAAAAAATATTTTTGAAAAATTGAACCCTGTCCTGAATTCAGTAACTTCCACGACTTCTGTTCTTGTAAAGGGAGCACTACTATCCATATTAATGACCCTTCCCCTGCCCCTACCTACGCTTCTACTAGTGTGACTTGCTAACCTCTCCATCCTAACTTGAGTTCTTGTTCTGGCACTAGCTATTGCCCTATCAATTGGTCAAAGTTGATTTAGTCGTTCTTTCTGTCCCACAAAAGATTCCCATTTAATCATTGGGATTTTATCATTACACCTACAGTCTTTTCTTGATGTTTTCTTTTAATAGCCATTACAAGTACAAATTTCAATCATTGCATCGAATGTTTACACTTTCTCGTAAAACTCATCATTCCGTCGGGTACTTGTGGTTTTTATTTATATTTAGAGTTGATTGCAAAGACCTTTCAGTCTTTAGCCATACACCATAACAGTAAATCCTTTGTCGGGGAAGAATAATTTATCCAAAATGCTTATCACATCACTCGCAACGATTTTAAGACAATCTTTAGCCGTTGCCGATCCTCTCTCTTTTAGTAATTAATAAATACTGCCTGTAAACGTCAGCTCTCGAAGTAGTCATCGCTGGTGGAAATTCACATGGCTGACCAAACAAAGAATTAAAAGTCTTACTTCTTGTAGCCAATATATAAAAAATATATTTTCAATAATTTTTAAGGCAGACTCTGAAAATAGTGAATAAGTATATATGCTATATAAAATCATATTAATATATATTATATAAAAATTATATAATATATAAAATTATATTCAATTATACATAATACTAAATACACAAAATATATTGTACACAAGACATTTGCGTATTCATATGCATATCATAAAATACCACAAACACATGTTATTGTTTCAGTTATTAAATTATCACTAAGCAACACACAGCGATGTATATATTAGTATTCTGTCTGTTTTATACATTAATAAAACATAGATATAAAAAAATGCTTACTCAAAACCAAACTTCGAAATATAAAAAACTCAACAAAATTAAAACTAATAAAATTTCATTAAGCTGTAGTTCGAATTTGTTCTCAAAATATATGTGCGTGTTCATTTGTGAAACTGTGCGACTTTGGGTATCTCTGTTTAGGACATTCATACAATATTGAATCCATTAATTAATTGGTAGATTTATATATATATATATATATATATATATATATATATATATATATATATATATATATATATATATATATATATATATATATATATATATATATATGTATATATATATATATATATATATATATATATATATATATATATATATATATATATATATATATATATATATATATATATATATATATATATATATATATATATATATATATATATATATACAGATCACCATCACTCACGGGCAGAGCCCTTTTTAAGGAGGGGTGTATATATATATATATATATATATATATATATATATATATATATATATATATATATATATATATATATATATATATATATATATATATATATATATATATATATATATATATATATATATATATATATATATATATATATATATATATATATATATATATATATATATATATATATATATATATATATATATATATATATATATATATATATATATATATATATATATATATATATATATATATATATATATATATATATATATATATATATATATATATATATATATATATATATATATATATATATATATATATATATATATATATATATATATATATATACTATACTTAAATTATTTAACATTTAAACGTCAGTTTGTCAACATAATTTAGATACACATTTGTCTGATTATACAAAATAGAATACGCTCCTTTCTGCCACTAGACAAGCAACACAAAACAATGAGACCCCAACAGGAACCCACTTCATAAATATATTTACTTTCAACATATTATTTTTTATAATAATAATAATAATAATAATAATAACAGCACTTGATAACAAATTTACTCCAAAAATATTTTTTTTTTTTTGGCTCCTTTTCTTGTAGGAATAATTTTTTATTATTATTACAGACTAAAATTTAAAATAAATACCTTTGATTTATTGTTGCTATTAAATCGGGTCTGTGAGAATTATTCTCTTTATTATTATTATTATTATTATTATTATTATTATTATTATTATTATTATTATTATTATTATTATTATTACTATTATTTATTATTATTATTATTGCAACATTATATGCGGATGACGTTGTACTTTTGTCTGAGTCACAAGGGGGTTTAAAAGTTTTGGTGGATGAGTTTGTAAAATGTTGTGATGAGTTAGGTTTACGAGTGAACGCAGGAAAGAGTAAATTGTTATGTATGAAAAATGGGGAGAGTGTAGATAGGGTTGTAGGTGGGGGAGATGAATTGCTAATTAAGGTGGGGAGGGAGAGATTGGAATGGGTTAATTCTTTTAAATATCTGGGTGTGAATTTTGAGGGGGGGTGATGTTTGTGAGGGTGACGAAGTTGGATATAGAATAAGAGAGGGGGAGAAAGTTTTGGGAGGCTTGAGGGATATTTGGAAGAGAGGAAGGTTGACAAGAGAAGTGAAGAAGAAAATGTTTGAGGGATGTTGTGTTCCGGTTGTTATGTATGGGAGCGAGGTGTGGAGGTTAAATGCGAGAAAAAGGAAAAAGGTAGAAGTTTTCGAAATGAAAGGTCTGAGAACGGTATGTGGTGTAAGTAGAAGAGATAGAGTTAGGAATGTGAGAATAAAGGAGCAATGTGCTTGGGGAAGGAGTATGGTTGAGAGAGCTGAGCAGAACATGCTGAGGTGGTTTGGGCATGTTTGTAGGATGAATGATGAGAGATTAGCTAAAAAGGTGTTTATATCGGAAGTTGAAGGTGCAAGAAGGAGGGGGAGACCTAGGGGAGGTTGGGTAAGTGGGGTCAAGGAATTATTGACTGACAGGGGTTTGGGATGGGAGGAGGGTTTGCGGTTGACGGAGGACAGGAATGAATGGAAAAGATTGGTGAGGGGATGATTGCTGGTAAGTTGTGACTTGTGGTAGTCAACACCCCACGTTTGTGGGAAAAGTTGTGAGTATAAAAAAAAAAAAAAAAAAAATTATTATTATTATAATTATTATTATTATTATTATTATTAATTATTATTGTTGCTGTTAATATTATTATTATCATTATTATGCATTTTTATTAGTTATTATTAATATTATTATTACTAGTTTATTATTATAAATATTATTTTTATTATTATTAATATTACTTACTATTATTATTAATTTTTTATTAGTTATTATTATTATTATCATTATTATTATTATTATTATTATTATTATTATTATTATTATTATTATTATTATTATTATTATTATTATTATTATTATTATTATTATTATTATTATTATTATTATTATTATTATATTATTTTGACATTATTATTATATTATTATTAATTATTAATTATTATTATTATTATTATTATTATTATTATTATTATTATTATTATTATTATTTTTATCATTATTATTATTATTATTATTATTATTATTATTATTATCATTATTATTATTATTATTATTATTATTATTATTATTATTATTATTATTATTATTATTATTATTATTATTATTATTATTATCATTATCATAATCATTATTAGAGATTTCTACGAAATAACTTATATATAGACACTCCATTCTATAGATTACACTGGTCAACAGTGAAAATCTTTCTGACTTGAAAGTAGCTATTTCTTAATCATTTCATCATGTAAAAAAAGAAAATGACATTAAAAACTTTGAGTTAGCTCTTGGTTCTGAGATTTAGCTTATTTAAGTTATATATATATATATATATATATATATATATATATATATATATATATATATATATATATATATATATATATATATATATATATATATATATATATATATATATATATATATATATATATATATATATATATATATATATATATATATATATATATATATATATATATATATATATATATATATATATATATATATATATATATATATATATATAGTGCCTTGAAATACTCATGTAAATATTTATGTCAAAAAGTAGCAAGAAAACTGTTACTTAAATGTATTAAAATTAAATTCGGAGAGTTAAAAACATTTATATATATTTGTCAAAAATATATGCTTGAAAGTTCTTGCATAAGTCTTTCACCAAACTAATAAAAGCAGCATTGGAATCACTGGAAAGACATTATATTCAAGACTAAAATTGAAGATCACCCAAGCAGAAGTAAAAAGAAATCCGAAAATCAAAAGCAGAGGGAAAGAACAACAACCAAAGCTACGAGCAAGAAGACTCAAACTCATTCTGCAGAATTGAAGTGGCGACAACATCGCTCTTCAATACAAGAAAGGTAAGGCTAAGATGCGGAAAAAAATTAGAAATAAGAAAATTGAATATTTACAAATGCATAAATAAATATTTAAAATCTTTTGGTGTATTTTCATATATTTATATTTATAATTATATATATATATATATATATATATATATATATATATATATATATATATATATATATATATATATATATATATATATATATATATATATATATATATATATATATATATATATATATATATATATATATATATATATATATATATATATATATATATATATATATATATATATATATATATATATATATATATATATATATATATATATATATATATATATATATATATATATATATATATATATATATATATATATATATATATATATATATATATATATATATATATATATATATATATATATATATATATATATATATATATATATATATATATATATATATATATATATATATATATATATATATATATATATATATATATATATATATATATATATATATATATATAGTTTTTGTGATTTCAGGTTTGAATCCAGGATGCCACGCAATTGTAAAAACTCCTCTGACAATTTTTATTTTGTTTGTGGTGAGGTGATATTGTCTGCCCAAAAACGTCGAATTATTCCAATATCCTCCCTATTTCGGTATCCATTTAGGAAATCAGGACAAGCCCTGGGCACCGCATATTGTCTATAATTCATGTGCTGTTCATGGATGGTTGAACAAAAATGTACATTCAATGTCGTTTGCCATTCATGAAGAGAGTCTTCAAATCACGTAAATGATTGCTATTTCTGCATGATTCCTCCCCTCCAGCATGGCATGTCAAGAAAAAAGAAGCTGACTATCGAATACCCCAACATCTCGTCAGCCATTCGACCAGTACTACATGGTGATTGTCTCAGTAGAATAGGTAATTCATCTCCATGAGGTACTGGTCGAATAGCTGACTGGATGTTGGGGTATTCGATAGTCAGCTTCTTTTTTCTTGACATGCCATGCTGGAGGGAAGATATGCAGAAATAGCAATCGTTTACGTGATTTGAAGGCTCTCTCCAAATCATTGGGATGGCAAACGACATTGAATGTATCTTTTTGTTCAACCATCCACGAAGCTTCACAGCACGTGAATTGAAGATAATATGGGGTGCCCAGAGCTTGTCCTGATCTTCTAACTGGATACCGAAATAGTGGCGATATGTTGTCTTTATGGTTGAAGTAATTCGATATTTCTGGGTAGAAAATGTCACCTCACCACACACATAACAAATTGACAGAGGTGTTTTTACAATTACGTGGCACACCGGATTTTAACCTGAAATTACAGAAACAAATTTAAGAAAACTGAATTGTATTCCTGGATTCTAACTTAAATTTGTATATACAAACTAAAAAAACTCAATTGATGTAATTCAGTACTTCAAACAAACTATACAGAGCAAATTTTACAAAACATTAGCAACAACGACGTCATTCCATTATTCAGTTTTAACAACGTAATTTCTAGGCCGCATATTTTCCTAACAGTCCTTAAAATTTCACTTGACTCATAACTGCTGTACTCAAATGTGCAAACGCAATCTCCAGATGTCAAATTTCATAAAAAAAATTATATATATATATATATATATATATATATATATATATATATATATATATATATATATATATATATATATATATATATATATATATATATATATATATATATATATATATATATATATATATATATATATATATATATATATATATATATATATATATATATATATATATATATATATATATATATATATATATATATATATATATATATATATATATATATATACTTATATGGGCTATATCTCAGAACGAAGGGCTAACTCAAAGTTTTTAATGTCATTTTCGTGTTTTCCATGATGAAATGAATAAGAAATTGATATTTTCAAATGAATTTTTTTTTTTGACCAGGGAAATTAGAGGAAGAAATACGTCATAAGAGAAATATAAATAATTAAATAAAAATAAGAGTTTTACTTTACATACAAATTAGCTAAAATAACACTTAAAAGATTATATGCTAAACGGAATTAAATATTTTGAAATTAAGAGGTTTATTGCAATTATTATTATTTTATTATTATTATTATTATTATTATTATTATTATTATTATTATTATTATTATTATTATTATTATTATTATTATTATTATTATTATTATTATTATTATTATTATTATTATTATTATTATTATTATTATTATTATTATTATTATTATTATTATTATTATTATTATTATTATTATTATTATTATTTATTAATTATTATTAAAAACTTTCAATCATTTATTTAAAGCGCATGTCACACGGATGGGGCACTAGCGAGAAAAGTTTAGTATTAGTAATAGTAATATGTAAATTATTATTATTAGTAGTACTATTATTAATGATAATAATAATAAAAATAATAATAGAAATAATGATAATTTCCCAATTTCACAAAACTTTATTCAGGAAATAGTACATTTAACAAGTTTATAATTTAACAGTAGGTTCTATACTAATAATTTAATAATAATTATAATATTAATTTAATTTAACAACTACAAGTTATGATAAGTTACTACTAAGGTGACAAACTCTAGAAATATACGTTAGTTATGATGTTTACTACAATGATAATAATAGCAGTGATATTTACTCTAATAATAATAGTAAATAATAAATAAATAATAATAATAATAATAATAATAATAATAATAATAATAATAATAATAATAATAATAATAAAGATGTAAAACAATATTGAGAAAAATATAACAACTGATTTGATCAAGATTTAACCTACTAAAGTTATTTTAGATGTAGAGAGTGATAGTGTTGCATACCAGCTTCGTTGCTCGGGAAGTGAATGTAATCTCATTTATATCTGAAGTACAAGTGCTCATGACAGGATGATTCCTCAACGCAGATGTAAGCCAAGCTTGGTGGTTCAGTATTTCAAGGAGGAACATTATGGGGGTCCGAACCTAGTTGTAAGAGCTTTAGTTGGTTTAACATGAAAGAGTTACTCTAAAAACTTTGACTTGGGGAAGGGGGGAATTAAGTTTAAAAACAGCGAAATTTCTAATATCTCAAATATTTTAAAGTTATTAATTCTAGAAAGTTATTTTGAATTTAACTTTTTTGCTTAAAAATGGATTTCATTCTTAAATTTTATTAATTTTACTTATTATTATTTTACATTTATTTTAAAAAGTAATTCGGGTAATTTGATATCTTAAATATAATTATTATTGCTTATTTTATTCTTGAATAGTTTTAGAAACAGTTTTGATCAATGGGAAGAAAAATATTTAGGAGGTTAGAAAATCAACAAAATGTTATATTAAAATAAATAGTTCAGTTTTTGTATATAATACTAGTAATAATAATAAAACTAAAATCAATAATAACAGTATTAATAATAATAATAATAATAATAATAATAATAATAATAATAATAATAATAATAATAATAATAATAATAATAATAATAATAATTTTAATAATAATAATAATTTTTGATTTTGTAGTAAAATAACAATCAACCTATTTTTCTGGAAGGTTAAATTTACACTAAAAGTAAATACAAATTTTTTAAAATGTTTTGAAATATTACCGAATAATTATTATTATTATTATTATTTTAATGATGAAATTTGATTAATTGCTTTTCCGTGTCACTAACGCCTGTATGTTTATATTTTTCGATTACATACTCACATTAATTGCACTAACATATTTTTATGCATGAAAATATTTGTTATACATGTGAGAATCTATGTACTTATTAAGTTTGCATATTAATATGTATACTCCATCAGACTCAAATCTCACAAAGTCACATTCATTTTGCAATCTTTTCTCAATTCTACAATACTATTCTGAATTCTGAATGACAAATAAGGAGTTATCATCACATGCTTAATTCCATGTTCTCTTAACATTCTTTCAAAACTCTCATCCCTAAACTCTGGTCCATTATCAGACAAAATTTTTGTGGCCTTGCAAACATCATAGAAAAAGATTCAAACTCACTTCATTTTCAACATTCACTAATTTTATTCTTTAAAGGTGCAGCAAATGCATTATTAACTACACTCATTTTTACATTCAAAAATCAGAAAGTACATGTTTTCATGCATGAGAATATTTATACATGTGAGAATCTATATATTTATAATTTAAATATTAATATGAATACTCAGGTTTTTACATAAATATACACATATGTACAATAAAATACCGGTAACTTTACTACAGTGATCCTCTCTTCCATTTCTAAGGATTCTTGGTGAAAAAACAATTTTTAACTAATTATTTTTAACCACAGAATAACATTTTCTTCATTTCAAAAAGGTACATTTATATTCATATTAAGTTTATGTACAGTACTTGTGCCCAATCATTTCAATTTCAGATTCAGCTAACCAGTTGTGCTACCTTCAATCGGCGATTTCAATGGTTTTATACGTGAAAAGAATTTTAATTTTATGAATAAAGATATAAAAACATTTTATATAGTTGATGAATCCACCTCTGTCCGGTTCAGATTTTAATTATTATTTTGTGTGAAAATTTTTCCCAGTATTTGCCATTACAATTAACATTATTGTCAGATTATACACCGACGCAAATCGACATATTTATCTGGCATAGAAAACATGCTTTTAATCAAGTAAGGAGCAGCCCCTCATATATATATATATATATATATATATATATATATATATATATATATATATATATATATATATATATATATATATATATATATATATATATATATATATATATATATATATATATATATAGGCAGAGAGCAAAGAGAAATTTGCTGAACTTTAAATAAATATATGCAATATTTAACATTTTTCTCTCCTAATGTTTTCAATTTGCCTTTTGTTTTTTAAAATTTTTTACAAATTTTGGTAAATAAATTTAAAAGAAAAGTAATAAATATTTTTTTCATTTCTTGTAAGATAACATTTTTACAAAACAAAGAATTTGTAAAATTTTTAAATAAATTAAATATATATATATATATATATATATATATATATATATATATATATATATATATATATATATATATATATATATATATATATATATATATATATATATATATATATATATATATATATATATATATATATATATATATATATATATATATATATATATATATATATATATATATATATATATATATATATATATATATATATATATATATATATATATATATATATATATATATATATATATATATATATATATATATATATATATATATATATATATATATATATATATATATATATATATATATATATATATATATATATATATATATATATATATATATATATATATATATATATATATATATCTATTCCCTTCTTCTCTCTCTCTCTTGGTCTTCCGCTTTTCGGCATTTCGGTGAATCCTTTACTGTCACGCTGGATATATCAAATGCACAATAAATCAAATTCGATAGAGTCTGTCACAAAGTTTTGATTTCTAAACTTCGCTCTTTCGGTATCTATCCTTCTCTCTGTGACCTTCTCTCTAATTTCCTTTCCAGTCGTTCTATAGCAGCTGCTGTAGACGGCTACCGTTCTTACCTTAAATCAGGGTAGAAAAAAACCATGGTTTTTTTAAAAAAAACAAAAACCAATGGTTTTTTTAAAAAAACCAATAAAAACCAGGTTTTTTTGGTTATTTTGGTTTTTTTGTTTTTTTTAAAATAATGAATCAATAGGTGAAATGACTAATGAATAATGAAAAATGCAATATATTTTTTATATAGAACAGTAACAAAATGATTTTAAAAAATAAATTTGAATTTTTAAAAAATAATGTAAATTTGTGCCATGAAATTAATATATATATATATATATATATATATATATATATATATATATATATTATATATATATATATATATAATATATATATATATATATATTATTATTATTATTATTATATATATATTATATATATATACACTGCAAAAACAAACCTTTCTAATTCCTTTCTATATAGAGCGGCAAAAAACGCGTTTTTTGCCGGTCTAATTTAGAAAGGAATTAGACCGGTTTTTTTCCGCTATATGAAAAAAATGAAGTCACCAAATGCCTTTCTATTTTATTTGAAAAAAGTAAAAATTTAGTTACACGAATGGCAACTCTGCACATGTGTACGAAATGCCAGTGACTATCCTTTCATTTCTACTCCATCTATTGAGATATTAACACACTTACCTTTGACGTCATAAATCTTGAGATGAGGACTCGATCCGTTTTCGTTTTTGCTAATATTTTGATACATTCAGAAGTCGGGAACCATGTTGACTGAGCTACGGTGAAACACATAGTTTTAAAAAATTTTCTTTTGTATATTTGTAAATTGATTTTTCAATTGTTTAAATATATATATATATATATATATATATATATATATATAATATATATATATATATATATATATATATATATATATATATATATATATATATATATATATATATATATATATATATATATATATATATATATATATATATATATATATATATATATATATATATATATATATATATATATATATATATATATATATATATATATATATATATATATATA
>SEYY01023596.1:0-2500 GCA_009176605.1 Armadillidium nasatum
TTGGGAGGTGTTTTTGGGAGAGAAATATGAAGAAGCTGAGTTATAAAAGAGCTGAATTTCACAAGGTTGGGACTATCCCTTCGTCCCGGGATATCTCATCCAGAGCGGTAAAATTACAACTCTAAAAGCAAAAAAAAGGAACAGATTCGAAATGAGTGGAAAAATATGAGAGTTGAGTCATCAGCATAAGAACGAATGGAGTTAGAAGTGCTCTTGAAAAGATCGTTAATGAAAATAAAAAGCAAAATTTGAAAGAACAGAACTCATCAAAAATGATAATATGGAATGATCTGAGGAAAAACTAGACTTGGATAAGGAAAAGAAAGCGAAACCCAAAGGAAGGCAGCTTAGAGAGTAGTGACTCTTGTCATAAATTCTCAAAGCTTTAGATATGTCAAGCGCCACTACACATGCTCCCCGTACTCCCAAAAGGTAGAAGACGATAAATCAGTGAGATAGGAGAGTATGTCATTAGTATACCTCGATCGTCGAAAGTGATCCTGGTGATCTGACAGAACGGAATAAGATTCCACATTATCCAAGGAATTTGAGCTGAAAAGAGTTTCAAAGATTTTAGAGAGAATACAAATAGAACGATGGTTGAAGGATTATAACGCTACTTTTTGAGACTGCAATATGCTGCTTCCAGCAGAGGGAAGTATTAGTATTAGCATAGAAGAGTGAACGAAACAGGATTTGCTAGAGCACACTCACTAGACGGAGAATGCATCCATAGATCTCAGAATCTCATGCACCCATTCAGGTGTGATTAGAGATAGAAACAAAGAACATCAGAAAGGAGAAGTGAGATGAGGTATGCTAGAATCATCCAGGATTGAAAAAAGGCTAATGAGATTAAACGTTTCAGAAAGGATTGATAACAAGTTAATGTCGTTAGAGCGATAAGTGGCGGTAAGGGTTTACAGAAGTGATTTGTAAGAGAAAGAATTTTGAATTGATGTTAGTAAATGATCCGATCCGATCTCCGAATTAGGAATTTTTCGAATCTAATAGAAATCCCAATTACAATTTTTGGAATTCTCGAATCGGAAAAAAAAAGATACGAATAGGATTGAGAGAACAGAAGAAGGATTAGACTGTAAAAGGCGTGCGCGAGCTCTTCTCAATGAAGGAGGTGCCACGAGAAGAAAGATTCGTTTAATAGTAGAGTAAGAGAGAGAGTCAAGAGAAAGGATTGGAGAGTTGTAAAGAGGAGAGTTGGTGAACGAAAAGCCCTAGACTCCACCTTCTCAAGGAGAGCTGTATGAGTGGAACCACCCCAGATGTGTGAAGCAAACTCAATACAGAGGTGAACAACACCCCTACAGAGAGCAAGCAACTGAGGTGGCGTGAAGTAATTCTGAAGGCGCCTCAGAATACTCAACCTCTTAGAGGCTTGTTTAGAAAGAAAAGTAGTATGATCTTTCCATGAAAGATCACGAGAAAAGGATACAGCCGAAAATATAAGAACAGATGAAGGTTTGTGTGTTTTCGAAGAAGATATCATAGTTGTGTGGAAGATTGTGTCGAGTGGAGAGATGGAGGAACTGAGTTTTTGAGGCATTGAAAACAACCATGTTTTCTCTGCCCAATTTGAAATCGGGAAAGATCAGAGTTAGTTGCTCCAAGGCTACCCTTCCGAGTCTATTAACTGCTGTTGGGAGGGGCGTCTTTCAAATTGAAAAGAGTAATGAAGGGTGGAGTCATCAGCATAGGAGTGGATAGGAGATGAAGTAATAGAAGAGAAGATCATTAATGAAAAGAAAAAAAAGTGTGGATAGGACAGAACCTGTGGAAACACCACTATTAATAGATTTAAAGGATGGCGGAGGCTATAGAACTAGAGAATATAGAGAAGAAGAATAGAGACCGAAAGGGGAAGTTTTCGCTTGTGCCAGACTCTATCGAAGGCTTTCGATATGTTCAGCGCGGCAGCAAAGGATTCCCCGAAATGCCGAACAACGGATGACCAAGAGTCAAAGAGAAAAGAAAGAAGATCACCAGTAGAGCGTTTCTTACGAAAGCTATACTAGCGATCAGACATAAGATTAGAAGAGTTGATATGTTTCCAAATAATCCTGTTAAGGATAGATTCGAAAATTTAGAAAGAACGGAGGTCAAAGAAATGGGACGATAGTTGGAGGTTGAGAGGGATCCCATATCTTCGCCACAGGCTGAATAACCGGATGTTTCCAGCAAGAAAGGAAGGTCGAAGTAGAAAGAAATAGACGAAATAGTTTACCAAGACAGGATGCAAGCTCGGAAGCACAAGTTTTGAGAACCACAGGATTAATACCATTGGGACCATATGCCTTTGTAGTATTAAGCTCAGAGAGAGTAGAAATAACATCTTTAGAAGAAATTCTATTTTTAGGCATAAATGAGTTGGAGGGCTTGAAGGAGGAGGAATAGCTCCGAATCGTCTATAGTTGAATTAGAGGCAAAAGTTTGAGCGAAGAGTTCAGCTTTAGAAGAAGGTAAAACATCATGCGCCGTCGGA
>SEYY01023596.1:7500-42500 GCA_009176605.1 Armadillidium nasatum
AAAGATTTGAGCCAGACTCTATCGAAGGCTTTCAACAGCAAAAATTCACCGAAATGCCGAAGAGCAGAGGACCAAGAGTCAGAGTACTGATTGAATGATCAGTGTATTGTACTTAATGGTCTCCAAGAGGGCTGGTTTTGAAGTTCTAACACTATATGTCACATCTTGACTATGTCAGATTTTCTTTTGTCTAAACAGTGGATTCAATTTCAGGAGTTACTTTATTTCTATTTTTCATCAACGACATCTTCAGCTGTACTTCTAACTCTGCTCACTCTTATCTAGATGACTTATGTCTCTATTTTTATTCTTATCTAGATGATTTAACTCTCTATTCTTCTTCTCGTTTCAAATCTGCTCCCTCTTTTGCTTCTGGAGTTGCTTCACGTTTTCAACTTTCCAATTCCATTCTTGCCGATCTGGATAGGATATTCAGGTGAGAAAACAAACTTTGTGAAATTCAACTTTTTAAAAACTTAACTTCTTCATATCTCCCTCTAAAATACAACTCCCAACTTTTCTATCTCTTCTGATATCTCTTCCACTTCACCTGTGAACAACATAAACATTCTTGGTTTGAACATAAGTAGCAAATTATTTTTCAAACTTCATATTACAAAGGTTGCCAAGGTGGCCTCAAAGAAGCTGAGTGTTCTGCTCAAATTTATAGGGAATTTTTCCTTCCGAACAGTTGTTCCTATTATTTAATGGTCATATCCGCCTTGTGCGGAGAACTGTTCTCATATTGGAAGGGGAGGGCTTCGGTTTAACCCTTCATTTGATTATAGGTGGAAAGACTAATAAACTGTCCCCTACTTTCGAACTTCCTAGGACATTTTCACCCTTGAAGTAACGTTGGACCGCTATCTCTTTTCTAAACATGCTAAAACGTGTGGTGCTCTAGGGAGTTAACTTATCGCATTCCACGACCATTGCGTCATCCTCGTACCACAATGGGTCCCTTAATTGCACATCAACTTTGTGAGAGCATTGGAAACTCCAGACGTACTCGTTGTAGTGCCTCCTTTACAGCCACATCTGTTTTGCGAACTTCCTGCTTTATATAACGATTTCTCTTTAAATCCTCTGGCTGCGTTCAGTGAAAGATCTGGGGTAAGCTCGGGATTGAGAGGATTTTTTTTATTATATAACTATGCCGCATAAAAAAAACATTCCACACGGGATTCTTGGACTTTAGTTTACTTTTAATGGAAATTATACAATATACTTTGATATTCTATTTGAGAAAAAAACTTTTTCAAAGAAATGCACTATTTTCATTAATATTTAATAACTTTCAGTAATATATATATATATATATATATATATATATTATATATATATATATATATATATATATATATATATATATATATATATATATATATATATATATATATATATATATATGCAAGAACCAGACACAACAGAACATCTCCTTCTGAGATGCCCTGCCCTTACACAACACAGAACGCTCCATCACATAACCTCTCTGAGAGACCTTTGGACACGGCCGGTGGCCGTCACGGATTTCCTAAAGTGAGGAACTTCCAAGGTGTAAAAAAGTAAAAAATTAAAAGTATATATATATATAATATATATATATATATATATATATATATATATATATATATATATATATATATATATATATATATATATATATATATATATATATATATATATATATATATATATATATATATATATATACGACGGAAAGGAAATCAGAATAACGTCACAAAGAATGATAGATACCGAAAGAATGAAGCTTAGAAATCAAATAGCTGTTCCAGACTCTATCGAAAATTTTCGATACGTCCAGCGCTATACCGAAAGATTCACCAAAATGATGAGTCAGCTTGAATGGAAACATTAATAGAGCTCTCCTTAAGGAAGAAAAACTGAAGATTTGAGATAAGATTAAAAAGAATATAAAATGTTTTCAAATCTTCTTGTTAAGGATAGATTCGAAAATTTTGAAAAAGAACAGAGGTTTTGGAGATGGGACAATAGTTAGAGGGTTGAGAGGGGACTACATTTTTCTTCACATGTTTAATGGGCACATCTTTCCAACAAGAAGAGAAGACTGAAGTTGATAGGCACAGTGTATAGAGAACTACCAATGCAAGAAACAAGCTTAGAAGAATAAGTTTTAAGAATCAGTTAGACTACAGTCGGGACCAAACTCCTTCTAAGTATTTAGCTCAAAGAAAGTGCCGAAATGATATCTTAAAATGAAATTTCAATGCATAAATCAGTAAAAAATAGGCAGAGAAGGAGAAATAGGTCATGAAGTGTCTCCACAAGATGTGGTCTCTCTTGAACGAGAGAAGTCTGTCTTTTTTCCAGCAATGCTCCGTGAAAAAAGACATGGAAAGATTTAGAAACAAAATTAGAGCTGTCATTAATAAACATTAGCAATTTAACCAGTTTTCTTTCTTCCCTTGTACGTAATGTCGACACATTACTTCTCTTTCTAAACAAGCTTTTAAGGGGTTGGGTGTTCTTAGGAGCCTTCAGAATTTCTTCTCACCACCCCAGTTGTTTGCTCGCTATAGAAGTGTTGTTCGTCCCTGTATGGAGTATGCTTCACACATCTGAGGTGGTTCCACTCATACAGCTCTCCTTGAGAAGGTAGAGTCTAGGGCTTTTCGCCTCATCAACTTTCCTACTCTTAGTAACTCTCTCCAATCTCTTTTTGCCCGTCGAATAGTTGCGTCACTCTCTCTTTACTATCGCTATTACAATTGACACTGCTCTTCTGTACTCTCTCCGCATACCTCCTCCATTGAAAAGAGCTCGTGCGACACCCCTTTCTACACAGTCTCACTTTTTCTCTATCCAACTCTCTGACCCTAGACTTAACCGCTATGCTCAATCTTGCATGTATTTTACTGGTAAAGTCTGGAAAACACTCCCTTTATCTACTTTCCCAACTTCCTTTGACTTGCACACTTTCAAACGCCATTTATCCGGACATGTCAGCCTCCTCCTATCAAGATAGGAGTTTTCCAACTCCGGTGGAATTTGGTAGACCTCCGGCCTTTGCCCACCGGATGATATATATATATATATATATATATATATATATATATATATATATATATATATATATATATATATATATATATATATATATATATATATATATATATATATATATAATATATATATATATGTTGACGAGCACTTGAGTATTTCTGTTTTTGTTTTAATAAATTCAATGACCAATTGTGTTTGGATTAGATCACACATACACACACACACATCCAATACACGTTAACCCCACCAACACATACCTAAATTCCTACACACCAGCAAGATCTTCCCACATTTTCGTACAGAGAAACAGAAAAACACATACATACACAATGAATCTCACTCACTCGCTCACTCACTCACTCACTCATTCAGAGACTCACTCTCAAACACACACACACACACACTCAAGGCTTAAGAGTAAAATTACATTTTAAAATCAAGTATGCAAGTGACGAGTCTCTCCATTCGATTTAATGGCTTAAATTTGTGCCTAATTAGTGCCAACGATTCTAGAGTGAGTGCGAGACAGCGCAGCTGGCACTCCGAAATGATAGACAAACAAATGGCACTCACGTAAATGCTCCAAATCTGAGTATCAATATCTCTCTCTCTGTCTCCTCCTCCCCCCCTGTTATGCCAAAATTCATTTTCTAAAACGAAAATACTTCATCAAGAACCTATCCCCATCACGCACATACACACACAAACACACACATACACAACACACATACACACACGCACATATATATATATATATATATATATATATATATATATATATATATATATATATATATATATATATATATATACTCTCCCAAGAAGGCCTTTGTAAGACTGTCCGTCGGGCCAGAATCTTCTTCCATCAACCTCTGTCCTACGGCACCCGTCCATCCATCAGTATCTGCATTGGAGGGAGCCCATGTCTTCTCAGAGTATCCTCCACCTCTTCTTCGGTCTCCATTTCGGTCTGACCACCTCAGGCATCCACCTCCATCTCCTCTTTGCCACCTTATTTATGTGCATCATTTCCAGATGGCCCCACCATGTCAGCTTAGTGAAATCCCCCCTATACATGGCGGACCTCAAACAAACACTCCCTCTCACCTTATCATTTCTTGTTCCGTCTTTTCTGGTTTTCCCCACCATGGCTCTCAGCACCAAGTCTCCAAATCTTCGCTTCGTACAACAAGAAGGGCAGCAAAATGCTCCTATATATCATCCTTTTAAATGACATGTTCATTTGTTGATCTCTTATGATGGGGTATAAGGCTCCCAACGCCTTTCCATACTGTGCAATCCTACCCGTAATCTCTCTCTAGCGTTTCCTCCCTCTCTAGTAAACATTCCTCCTAGATACTTGTACAAATCCACATTTTCAATCTCCTTCCCCTCTACCACCATGTTTAATCTCTCCTCTTCCCCTCTACTTATGATCATAATTTTTGTCTTTCCCACATTCATTATCAACCCCGCTTCTCTCAGCTTTTCCGCGAAAGAAACCCCTATCTCTCTCAGCGTTTGTCTATCCTATTTCCAAGACGAAATATTAATAGAAAAATTTCGCCATCAGAAATGCCAGACTAATATCTTTGTCTTGGAAATAATAGCGGAATAATTGCTAGATTTTAAAGTGCTCCAAATAGACTCGGAATTTACACACATACGCACACATTGAACGTACAAATAAGTTTTTTTTACCCCTTCTGGAATTCGAACCAGCAACATCTTGTAGAACAGACTGAATCTCTACCACTGAACTACCACTACTTTTAAAATGAAGGATTTATCTAATACCTACGGTTAATCGAACCATAGAACTCTTACAAGTCAAGCAGACATTTATGCATTGAGCATTCGTAGGATATATATATATATATATATATATATATATATATATATATATATATATATATATATATATATATATATATATATATATATATATATATATATATATATATATATATATATATATATATATATATATATATATATATATATATATATATATATATATATATATATATATATATATATATATATATATATATATATATATATATATATATATATATATATATATATTCATAATTTTAAATAATAATGGTGCTTATATATTACTTTTTAGTCTTAGCATTTTATTTTAAGGGAACCTTACACTATTTTCATCATAATTTAAAAAGGAAAGCGTTGCGAGTTCTCGGGTAAGCGCTTGTGCTCCTCACAAAACTAGTTAGTGCCTTAAAAGTAGTTGTCTATTTCAGGGTTTCTCAACCGGGGTCCACATGGACCCCATGGGACCACAGAAACTTTGAGAGGTCCTCGAGGTAAAAATGTTCATTTAATTTAAGAATACTACTAATAAATATATTGAGATTCGCATACGTAAAGTTAGGACTGAAGGGGTCCATGTACTTGAAGGGATCTATGTACTTAAAGCTATCACTCAGGGGGTCTACATATGTTATTTAGGACTCAGGGAGTTCATGTACTTAAAATTAGAACTCAGGGGGTCCACATACCTTAGTTAGGACTCAGGGGGTTCACAAGCCCAAAAAAAAGGGTTGGAACCCCTAGTCTATTTTGAAAGAAAAGATTCGTCAATGTTTACAAAAAGTTAAATAGATGCTAATTGTTTCAAAAGATGCAGAATACGGCGGAGGAATAACCTTTTAAATTTCAGGGAATCAAAAAATATTTTCGATTGGTTAATGCTAAAAAAAAATTGCACGGGTTTTCCGTTCATTTATTTGTGTAATGGTTTTATTTTATATACTTATGATAACTGAGGAAAATATATCATTGTTGTGTGCTTATGATTATAATTAATTATACAACATTAACATTCTTCAGTATTTTTTTGAGACTAGAATAACGAATTCTGCATTGTTTTGGGATGCCGAAATCGAAAATATCCAAGAAAATTCGAAATTGGATCTGATTTGGAAGTTCCCCCCCAAAAAAAATCATTAAAATAGTCTTATTGAAAAAAATGTTTATACTAAATAACTATTTTTATTTAACCACATTTCTTTTGTCTAAATACTGAATCTTAAAAAACAAATAATGGGTTTTTACCTTCTAAACATTCAATGGTATTTATATTCGTAACAAGGCGAAGTCTTTTTAAAGACATGTTTTAAATAAAATTATTATAACGTCTCTGTAGAAGATGTGTAAAAGCAAAATTTTGTACTTATTGATAACCTGTTTAGGTGTTTTTTTAAAATTAGAATTTGTTAAAAATTTCTAAAATATATATTATTGCTACCAATATTCGGTAAAGGTGGAGATTGTTTCTGAGTTTCGATTGCTAAAAAATATCGAAAATCGAAAATATCAGAGAAGATTATCGTAAACAAGAGAGTTGTCAGAGGTACGAGGTACTATTACTAGACATAGACACAATTATTATTACTTACTTTTCTAGCAGAACCTAATTCGACTTATCATAACCTGAACTACCGAAATTGCCGTAAAAAGAGGCCTAACCTACACAAGAATTTGCCGTAAAAGAGACCTAACGTACACAAGAACGTTTGCATGATATAGTAGCCTAGGGCTAATTATAAAATATCGACATAAAAAATATCGATATAAAAAATATCGAAACTCAGAAACAATCTCCACCTAAGCCCCAATATTCAACCAATCAGATGAAAAATCTTCCCCTTCAATAGAATAAAACTTGGAACAGACAATATAAAATGAAACTTACCTTGTATTTCCTTTGGTCGTCTTCCCAGTACCGAATTATGTAGCTATCTACAGATTTAGTCCTGTCTCTCCCCTTGTGGTACCTCAAGTCTCCAGGTAACATCCAAGTAAATGTGACTTTGCCTTCGTCGGTCACGTTTACTACCTGCAAAAATATGTATAAAATTTGATTAACAAAATATAAGCTTTGGTACTAAGGTTACCTGAACAAATCTTTAGTTAATAAAATACACAAAAAAAGTACTGAAACCGTTTAAGATTTTTAGATGTTTTAATAGAATCCCTGTTAAAAAATGTACTATGATCTAGCAAACATCCTACCGAGAAAATAAATTAATTAGACCAAATCATACTAGATCGAACATTGTTTGAAGGTTTTGAACGTTACAGATATGTACTGATTCCTATATTGATGTAGACTATAATCTTAGTTCTCTATGGTAAACGTATTACCGATTCAATCTCAAAACTTTCAAATCTCAAAAAAGTGTGAAGTAACTTTTACCATAAATAATAAAAATTAGAAATAAATTTTTAAATTAGAAATTATATATATATATATATATATATATATATATATATATATATATATATATATATATATATATATATATATATATATATATATATATATATATATATATATATATATATACCTTTGAGGGTAAGAGAGAGAAACTCATAGTCTATCTATAAGAGTTGGAGAGATATATAAAAAATTTGCTCGAAACAAAGGCTGAAATGTTCTGATAGAAGATACTTGAAAGCAAATAAAGAAAGAGAAGAAAAAGAAAATGAAAATGTTCCAGATTTTGCAAGTGAAAACTGTTAGCATGAGCATAGAGCTACGTCTAGAGTCATAGAGCTGAACAGAGAAAGGATGAGATTGTGCGAAAATGTATGTACCTCCACAAAGTAGGAGTTATGTTTCTAGGAAGTCCAGAAGAACATTATTCAATGTAATAGTGATAATTATGGGAAGGATCCAATTATATATAAAAAAATGGCACAAGTCCTTTTGAGGAAGCCATTTCTGAAAAAAAATTTGGAAAATATCCCAAATCGTAGAAATGGAAAAGTAGTCGACAATATCATCATCACTCACGGGTCGGGGGTACGGGAGGCAGAGCCCCCGTAGACATATGCTGGGTATAATACCCAATTTAAGTTTTTTAGCCCAAAAATTCTCGTAAAAAAACATTTTTTAAAACATCTTACTTTGAACCCCAGTAAAAATTTTGTGGATCCTCAAATTGCACCTTACACCCAAAATATAGAGGCTACTTGGAGTTTACTTAAATATAAAAATTAAAAAAGTATATATATATATATTTATATATTTTTTTTATTATTTTCAATTTTTTTTTCAGAAATGGCTTCCTCAAAAGGACTTGAACCAAAAAAATAATTCTTGATCGATCTGCTATAGAAAAAAAAGCTATGTGCCCTTGTTTGCCCGACTTTTTAAAAAAATTTTGGAAAATTTAACCTTCTGGACAAAAAAAAATAAAAATCTACACTTACAACTTTTTCCATTTTTTGCAGTTGTTTAGAGAAGATACAAAGCTACAACTTCTGCTAAAGGTTATAGCTCATTTATTTCGAATTTTACATAGGTTTTAGCATGGGGTTTATAGGTTCTATAGGTGTTTCCATAGAGGATAAAAGGTTTGCCATTGAAAAACCAAAGGTAAATTCCTTATGGACTCTAACAGTCTGGTATCAAAAACACCATGGTCATTTTTGGTTTCGTCATAGGTCCCCATTGAGCTTTGATTGCATAGGGGCCCTATGGTAACCTATTGGTTTTATCATAGAACCTTACTAAAAAATTTATGGGGAGGACGGAAAAGAAGGAAGCAAAGGTAGAGCTGATATTTTTAGCAAAGTGTTAGAAAGTTAGTGAAGAGAAAACGGAAAGATTTTTGCATTTTATAGGGAAAACATTTTATAGTGTAAGGGGAGTAGATTTAATTATCTGAAATTATATTTTTTGGTGATTTCAATATTTTCAACAGTCAATGACTTTCCTCTAGTTTTTAATTGATAATTAGTGAACTAGCATATTATCTGTTAACTCAAAACAATCTTGTGCAGAGAGCGCAGTTTTATGGACGTATCACTAATCGTCCTGGAGATGAATTCAGCATACCTGATCTTTTCTTTAACTTCAAGTATTTTTCCTTTTACTGCTAAATCCTTTCCACCTCTGGGTTCTTTCGATCACTTTTTTATACCATGTAATGTCTCTTCAAGTCTTTCGCAGGAAAGGCCAAGTCCTTTGAAATAGGAGATATTTTTGGTACTTTGCAGCTGGCGATTTGTCAGACTTATGTTCGTATTTCTTTGATTCCCCATGATATAATTACCAGTTTCGGTAAGAGGGATCCTTCTGTGTGTTCAGATTTTATAGTTGAGGTGATTTTTCTCTGGCATATACATTCCTTTCTGTCTGCTTTTCATTCAGCCAAAATTAATAAACTTTGGATGTTTATTAATTTTGCTAATTATTATAAACCTTTGGTAACTCTGTATTTCCTTGTGTTATTCGTTGCAGGCTTATTGCCTTTAGAAATATAGTCGTGTTTTTAAACACAAGAATTCAAATTCCAGAAACGCATGCTTCTTATCTGTCATTCTATAACCGTGAAAAATCTATTTTCCTTGACAAAAGTCTTTTGTTCTATTTGAAACAATATTTCTGGTCTCTCCTCCTTGTAATCTTGCTCTCAGTTTGCAAAACAGAAAAAAATTGCCAACCTAAACCGTGATTCTTCTTCTAGTTCTTTCCAATGGTAGACTCCTTGTCTTACCTCTACTAAACCTGAGCACTTTGCTCATACCTTTTTCCTATAAGTACACTTTACACGATTCCGGAGCTTTTCCTCTCCTTACCTCTATCCAAATGATTTATGCTTAACATTATAATATTTCTAAAGATGTTATTTCTTTTCTCATTGAACTTGAAACTAGCAATAACTACGGCCTTAACGGTGTCTTTCCTGTGGTTCCAAAGCTTGCGCTTGCGACCTCATATTCTCCTTTTGTATTGTTTCATCTCTGCATATCTAATTCAACATTTCAATCCTCCTTTCCATTCAACCATTGCCGAAAGAAATGACTCTTGTCAAACCCCTCTCCCCACACAACTATCGTCCTTTCATTTTCCTTTCTCTCAGACTCTTGGTAATCTGCTTTATCTCTAGGCATAAAGAAAACGTTTTGTAGGGTCCGACACTAGGCTATGATTTCCTAACTTCTCACTTTTTGTGGACATTCTTTTCTTAAATTTCACTACCTGACGTTCTAAAGTAGTTGTAGCAGTTCATCCTTTAAAAGTATCATTAGCGCTGGTCCTAACTATTTTAATTACTTTTCCGAGTAAGTAACTTTTGACCTTTATCTTATTTACAATGAGGTAAAAGAAAACATGATTGTTTTCACTGGTTCGAAAACAATTCCTTTGTCTCTCTACTTGACATATTCCTCGACACAGCTACAAGCTACACCTTTTTTTGAAATATTTCAACTTGAACTTTCATCTGCTCAATTCTTAGCTTTTTCTTTTCTCGTGATCTATCTTGGAAGGATCACATTGTGTTTCTTAATAAACTAAGTTACTGAGAGATTGGGGGTTCTGAGGCGCCTTCAAAATTTTTTTGCACCACCTATTATTAATCGTTCGTCAGTGTAAGGTGTATATGTTGAATATATGGATTGGTTACACTCACACAGCTTTTCTGGAAAACGATGGAAAGATCTGTCGATTAATCATCTCTCCTGCTCTCGCAAATTCTCTCCAGTCACTTTTTCAACCGATACACCTTCTGCTTCCCTTTCTTTATAATATTGCTATTGCAATGGACGCTGTCCTCCAAAATTCTCTTAACGTATACTTGGTCATAGATCAGAACTAGTGTGAATCGTCTTTCATTACAGTTTCATATTTTCCTTGCTCAACTCTCTGACACCATGATTAACTCGCTGCTCATTCCAATATTACATTTAACCATTTTTAGTCTGAAACATTCTTCCTTCTTTTATCTTTCCTAATTCATATGACTGCAAACTTTCAGTCGTTGTGTGTAACGTTGAGTGCCGTCTCCAATTTGATAAAGAAATTGAAGTTACCAAATTTTAGTGGACCATATGTCAGTCTTTGACATTTTCTAACCAGAGGCGACATATATATATATATATATATATATATATATATATATATATATATATATATATATATATATATATATATATATATATATATATATATATATATATATATATATATATATATATATATATATATATATATATATATATATATATATATATATATATATATATATATATATATATATATATATATATATATATATATATATATATATATATATATATATATATATATATATATACTCAATATTATATAAATAAATATTTTGTGTTATTAATTAATTAATACAGCGAAGTCCCATTGGCATACAAATGCGATCATTCCTGACCCGTTGACGATTACAATATGCAGATGCAATTAACGGTCCCCTCGTTAAGTCACCGTTAAATCAGTCGTGACGATCACGTCTATTTAACGAGAAGACGAAGGATTCAGATTAGGAGAGTGATAAAATATTTGCTTATTAAATCAAATGTCTTCTCGCAATCTTCCTTCCAAGCCATTGCTGAAGGGCTTATCAACACAAAACACACACACATATTAAAACACAAATGAACTTAAAAGCTATCATTTATATCTACATTAGAGCTTGAATGGATAAATAGCATTTGTATATTTTATTTCCTTATGCATGCATAGTAATATAGTTTGTGATATGAATGTCTTTTATTTTGGTCAAATCTAATTACTTTGTGCGTATATATATATATATATATATATATATAATATATATATATATATATATATATATATATATATATATATATATATATATATATATATATATATATATATATATACTTGGGTGGGTATCCAGAGCCAGTCACGGCTCACAATATAAGTTGAAATAAGACATAAAATAGTTTCTTCTGATGGGATGGTAAAAATTTACTTGTATTAGCATATCTTTATATTTTACCTAAGCTAAATGTAGAAGTTTCAATTTTTTTGGGATGATAGAAACTGGGTTGGTCTTGAAAAGGGAGGGGGAGATTCCACTAAGATAAGGTTTATATTGTAAGGTGGTTGTATGGACCAAATAAAAACGTTAAATTAATACAATATTTGTTGGAAATAGAAAAAATTGACTACGACAGATGTAGTTCAGTTGAGTGAGTCATTAAAGAATTTTGTGAATTCATCATGTAGTATAACAACGACAAGAACTGCACGTGGAATGGTGATTTCGAGATGTGTAACCAAAGTAGATTTGTGCTAAGACTATTGCCTGCTTCATGGATTCAGCGGTGAGAGAGCTATCGAACAGGGTTCTAATTTTCTTAACTTATCTAACTTTCATGTTAAGACTCCTGAAAGTTTGCAAGAAAGTTATAAGCAGATGGCTGTAGTAAGTAAGACACATGAGGCTGAAGCGGTAAGAGGAGAATTGTTTGGTCTTTTCAGTAATTGTCGTTTTATTGCTTACAATCAAGATGTGACAGCAGCTTCAGAAAAACATGATTTGTTTTTTGAAAGTGTGAATAAATCGAATAAACAATTATATTCTTGGTGAAAACTGTCTTTAGTACATGCAGATTGATCACGAGTAAGAATAAATGACATAAAGATGATCTTTGTAAAAAATTAAAATCTGTTAGAGATTTGCATAAAGACAGGTTTATTTGCAATAGGGTGAGAGAGGTTGCTGTCAAGGAAGAAGATTTGTCTGTAAATTTTTAGATATGTCTGTAAATACTACTTCGTTCTTCCATTAATGTCCAGCAAAGCTGAATGGTTTATGCGTTTGGAGAAGAAAGATAGAAGACTACAGATTAAGGAAGTTGGAAATATCGGGATGTATAACTTTTGTACTATATATCTGGCAAAACCTTTTTTTGCAAGGGAATGTTTATGAAATTGAGAATGCTGTATACTGTGTTTGCAAATAACCATCACGGAGGAATCTGAATTATCCCCCATAAAGTACTAGTCAGGGCAGATGATGTTGGTAATTGAGAGCGAAAATAGTTTGCGCAGACGATATATTCTCTCAGCAATGTGGAAAGAAACTTTCTGCTAAATAGATGATAATTTGCATGAACAAAGTGAAAGCTGCATCACTGGTCTCAGGAAATTAAGATTATAATGGCTGTCACTTGGTTAAAAGAGAGCCACTGCCCAAAATCATAAAACCAAATGAAGCAAAATTCTGTTGTTAGACTCAGTTAAATATCATCTAGGATCAAACTGCCTTGGTCATTTCTTCGTAAAAGATAAAAAAATGAAAAGACGAACTGGTCCATAATGGAAGATGAAGATTAAGATACATTTATGAAAGTTAAAGTATGAAAGCAAGTTGACAATTCGGTTTTGAGTCATTCCAGATGTTAAGTTATAGTAGATCGACAAGGATATTATAGCTTTAGGTTGATATTAGCCATGAGAAGAATTTCGAGATATAGATTACTGAAAGAAGTCTTATAACTCGACCCTTGCGAACTCAATACTTGAGGCCAGATAGATCGAATCTACAGTATAATCCGTGGATGTATAGATCCGTGCCCTATGTGATATTAGTCTTGTTTGAAAAAGAGACCAGAAAGTTGGGAATGGATGTGTGAACAAGATTTAAAGCAACAGATTTGGTAGATTTGTATAGTTGATAGATTTCCGTGAAGCTTTCACCGTCTGCAGCATATATATATATATATATATATATATATATATATATATATATATATATATATATATATATATATATATATATATATATATATATATATATATATATATATATATATATATATATATATATATATATTTATTTTATTACATCCTCGAAATAAAAATCGCAATAATAATAATAATAATAATAATAATAATAATAATAATAATAATAATAATAATAATAATAATAATAATAATAATAATAATAATAATAATAATAATAATAATAATAATAATAATAATAATAATAATAACAATTAAAGAAAGGATATTTGACAAAAAATTTCCTATTTTTATCCTCCGTTATATATGTATTTCTCAAAGTGAAATTTTATTTGCATTGCGAAGTGGTTCTTCAAACTCAGTCATAATCCCAAATTTTTATCCATATTTCGTGACGCTGCATCAAACCCTTTTGGTTACACACACGCACACACACACACACATTCAACCACCCACCCACACACACATCAACGCACACACACACACTCGCACACAAACACATCCACACACACGCACACACACACATTATATATATATATATATATATATATATATATATATATATATATATATATATATATATATATATATATATATATATATATATATATATATATATATATATATATATATATATATATATATATATATATATATATATATATATATATATATATATATATATATATATATATATATATATATATATATATATATATATATATATATATATATATATATTATATATATATATATATATATATATATATATATATATATATATATATATATATATATATATATATATATATATATATATATTATATATATATATATATATATATATATATATATATATATATATATATATATATATATATATATATGTTGTGTGTGTGTAGGTGTGTGTAGGTGGGTGTGTGTGAGCGTCAACTTGCTCCACTGATTCACATACTTAAAAACTTCACACCCCTTCTGAATTTAATTTCCCACTCTACATATATACCTCAAGAATTTCGCACCTCTTCACGTGTTCACACACTTCACGCACTGAAGAAGTTAAGAACTCTCGTGCACTCAAAACAAATTACAAACTTCACACCTTTCATATACTTACGTAGTTGACAGCTTTTAGATACATATGAAATTGATTATGGGAGAATACATTTTCCACTAAGCTAGACTGGGATATATATATATATATATATATATATATATATATATATATATATATATATATATATATATATATATATATATATATATATATATATATATATATATATATATATATATATGCAGCTCCGTAGCTCAGTTGATCGAGCACTCGCCTAGCAAGCGAGAGGTCTAGGGTTCAAGGTCTGGTCGGAGTAGAGAAATTTGGGCAGTTCTCTCTTGCGCTTAGCCCCGCACACTTATGCGTAATAAGTATACCTGAGAAATGCTTGCTGCAGGTGTAATCAAAATCGGCCTCCGTGATAGGATTGGCCAGCCAGCGGATGTTTACCGTCGGCCCGTGAAACCTTTGGTTCATCCTTGAATGAAACCTACTGACAGTGCTAATAATCCTTCCTGGGGGCGGATATATATATATATATATATATATATATATATATATATATATATATATATATATATATATATATATATATATATATATATATATATATATATATATATATATATATATATATATATATATATATATATATATATATATATATATATATATATATATATATATATATATATATATATATATATATATATATATATATATATATATATATATATATATATATATATATATATATATATATATATATATATATATATATATATATATATATATATATATATACTTGTGAGAACATTACGGATTAAGGATTTAATGACATGCATTTTTGTTGTTTTTATTTCTTCCAAATGATTTTACAGAGCTAAAACAGTCACGCAATAAACTATTTTATTGCCTGATTTATTTCCGCGAGCTTCACCGGAAACATGTGGTCTTGTGCATGTTTTATTGTTACCAACGCATCTCATTGTACTTTTGTCTTTGTTCAGGGGAGAAAATTGCGTTTTTTTTTTTTTTTTTTTTTTTTTTTAAGAATCTTGGAATTGCTTTTTTTTTTGTTTCGTTTCTAACAGAAGGTTCTCATTGACGAGAGGTGGAAGGTTTGTTTACAAACATTCTTGATGACAATGCAATGACAAACAATGAAATATTCTTGACATCATAAATTAAGTTCCTAAGGACAGGTAACCATTTGGAACATAAAACATAACTTAGGATTTAAAACAGAACAGAAGAAAACTTGGTTAATTTGGTGAACAAATTTGGTTAAATGGTAGGAAAGATGTGAGAACAAAACTATGGGAAGGATAGGTAAAACCAAGAGTGAATTATTAATTGCAAGGAAAGGAATAATTAAATGACATTGATATTGATATTACAAATGACATTGACATATTCTTGACATCACAAATGACATTGACATTCTTGATATCACAAATGACATTGACATATTCTTGACATCACGAATGACATTGATATATTCTTGATATCACGGATGGCATTGACATATTCTTTACATCACAAATGACATTGACATTCTTGATATCACAAATGACATTGACATTCTTGACATCACAAATGACATTGATATATTCTTCATATCACAAATGACATTGACATATTCTTTGACATAGTTGCGTGCATAAACCATGCACTCTTAAACAGGCAAATGAAAAAAGGTCACATCAGAGTATGGTATACTATGGTAACATCAAATGGAGAATTCCAGCTGAATGTCTTATAGATATAAAGAGTAACAAATGAGAGGATTCTCTAAAGAATAAAATCTAATACGAAACAACGAAACAGTAAACCATTTATATGAAGAGAGGGAGAGAAGCCATAGGGAAAGTGCCTCTTCTGGGAATGTTGCCAGCGTTATATTGCTTCTAAAACAAGTTATATGGGAAAAAAGAAGCGCTCCCTAGGCGATGAAGTTATAAATCATTGGGAATATAGGTTGTTAAGGGTACTTCCCATTTCACTCCAGTGCCTAATTCTTCCACACGGAATAGGCTTTTCTTTCACACAAAATATACACAATTAAAGACTAATTCTTTAAAAAAATAAAAAAAATTAAAAAATAGCCTCTCATCCACCACTTCCCCCATCATTTCTTGGGACTTGGTAGCATCTGGTGGATTGAGTTGGTGCGACAAAGACTTTGCAAACAGCTTGCCCTGTGCATGGTATATTTTTTTCATTAATTTCTGGAACATTCACAGTCTTCAATCCAATTTACACTTTGTTGAACACAATCTCTCTTTTTCTATACCTCATATCTTATTCTTGACTGAAACTCATTTGCTTGAGCTTTCCGATAGCAAATCATTCTTTGTTACCTCTTACCGTGTCTATCCTCAGTTTCAAGCCAAATGCTGATGTTGAGCATATGTGCGCAACGCTGAGGGTCTTCCGGAGTGTGCAAAGTACATATCGAGGTGATTCTCTCTACTAAACTACTAATTTTAACCAGCCTAGGATTAACTGCTCGTTCTCGTGCTATTCGTAGCAGGGATGTTATCTTCACGGATTACCGTCGCTTTAACTGATGTAACTTATATTTCATCCCGTAATCGTGGAAAATCCATTCTCTTTAACACCAAAAACTCATTTCTCTATCACAAATGTCTAAAAACTTTTGTTTAATTAACGAGTCGAAGGCAACATTCACGTACGTTTCTGAGTTCTTCGAGTGAGAAATTTACATAAATGTTTTACATTATTGTTGAAATGAAGTGTTACTTCAACTAGTTTTATCTACTTCTTTAAGAGTGAGCTTCAGGTTAAGTTGGTTTCCGAATTTGTGAAAAGTATAGAAACCTACTTGAAAGTTTGGTTACCTATTTTCAGGATATTTCTAAGTTTTAGCAAACTTATAACTTTACAGTACTTTAGGTAAATCTGCTTGTATTATTCAATGTTGATTGTAAGATTATATGAAATCTTGATAGTGATTCTTGTACTAAGAAAGGTAGGAAATTATCATAAGTGGAAATAATTTTCCCTGTTAGATAGTGAAATCTTTCCATATAATTATTGGTGGGAAGGTTAAATAAAGTTTGGATTCTGATGTTGAAAGGCATCAGTTTTTCTAGGTTGTGTGCATATGATATGAAATTAGTGTGCTAAATGATTAAATAATTTGCTTAAAATAGTGTATTGATGATCGTTTAGACTTATGTTAATGTAAATGCACATTTATCTTCTGTTTAGTTCCCCATATTTTCATATTTGCCTGCAATTTTGTATGTATTTATAAGATCCTGATAAGATTTAACCTCATAAATTATTGTGGCACAATCATCCTCTCGACCAATCACATGACACCATCATTCTCTCACCCAACCAGATGACTTATTTTTACAGAGCACCACCACTCACGTGCAGAGCCCTTTTCAAAGAGAGGGTATATAAAAGAGAAAGGAAGAAGAGAACTCACCCAGCCCCAACCCTAACTCACTTCTCTCAAGAGAGCACAGACGGAAGCGTTGAATAGAGGAAGATTAAATTTAGGAGGAAAAATATATGATAACAGAGAGTTCCACAGAACAGAGGTGGCTGGAAAGAAGGAGGCACAACAGCGAGCAAGCCTGAGGTTTTCAGCATCCACACAAAATTCGTGCGAAAACAGGATACCCATTGTGCAACGAGAGTGACGCAATTGAGGTAGAATGCGAGAGGTCAATTCCTTTGAACGCCTGCCATTATAGTACGTATAGAAAAAGGAGAGAGTGAGCCAACATTACGTCACAGAGATAGAGGGCAAGAATTTAAAAGTAGGGGACAGTTTATTAATCTTTTAGCCTTAGACACAACCCTATCCAGTAGAGATGAAGGAACTGGAACACCCACCAAATGTGAGAACAGTACTCAATACAATGGCGAATAAGACCCTTATATAATTGGAGTAATTGCTCAGAAGAAAAAAATTCTCGCAACCTGAACAGTATTCCCAGCTTCTTAGAGGCCGCTTTAACAACCATTGTGATATGTGATTTCCAAGACAGTTTATTGTTTATGTTTAGAATAAGAAGTTAATATTGTCTACAAGTTATACGGGAGAGCCATTGAAGAAGATAAGAAAGTTGGGAGGTGTTTTGGAAAGGGAGGTGTGAAGAAGTTGAGTTTTTAAAAAGAGTTAAATTTCACAAGGTTGCTATGACCCCCTCGGGAAACCCCATCCATATCAACAAGAATAGAATCGGAAAATTGAAGACGAGTAGTAACTCTAGAAGCAAATGAGAGAGCAGATTTGAAATGAGTAGAAGAATGGAGAGTTGATTCATCAGCATAAGAGTGAACAGAGTTAGAAGTGCAGTTGAGAAGATCGTTAATGAAAAGTAAGAAAAAAGTTGGAGATAAAACAGAACCCTGATGAACAACACAATTGACCAAAGTTTGAAAGCCTATATCTCGTTTCAAACAAATGGGATTTGATATTGCACTAATAAAAGTTGTTGCCCTGTTCCTCCTCTAAACAATATCCAAAAATAAAAATAAAATTAGTAGGTAATGTTTTTTTTAATACAATTTTTTCTCCGGAACGGTACGATTTTTGCAATTTTTTTTCAAGCGCTTGTAACTTTTTTTCTAGACGTGATATCAAAAATCTGTTCCCACTAATGCAAAAATTTGGGGCTAAGATTATTCAGTTAAATTTTCAGCTCATGTGGACCAGTGGTTTGAATCTGCTTCATTTTTATTTCTGCTTTGGGTCCAAATAACTTTCAAACCGTTATACATTCAGAAAAATGTTCGAAATCAACTCAGAACTTCGGATAAAAAACGCATATACCCTGAAAATTTCAGCTCAATCAGTCAAATAATAAAATAAAAATTTCAAACAAAAAATAAGAAATTATGATTTTTTCTTGATTTTTCAATATTTACTTTTTCTTTTCTGCTTCTTTTGAAAGCTCCTTTTCTGCTAGTGTATATATATATATATATATATATATATATATATATATATATATATATATATATATATATATATATATATATATATATATATATATATATATATATATATATATATATATATATATATATATATATATATATATATATATATATATATTCATTAGTATTACAGAATTTTACTATTATTATTTATTATTATATTATTAGTATTATTAATATTATAATTATTTTTTATCATTATTATTATTATTATTATTATTATTATTATTATTATTATTATTATTATTATTATTATTATTATTATTATTATTATTATTATTATCCTTATTTTTATTATTATTATTATTATTATTATTATTATTATTATTATTATTATTATTATTATTATTATTATTATCGCACTTGGCAAAGAGGTGTCAGTACGTACAAATTTCGAAAGAAAATAAAATATTCTTGCCTCTTTACTGAACAAAGAAAATACGTAATTTGGTTGAAATTTTTTTTCTATGGGTACCCTGAGATCATCTTCTTATTTCCTGACTGCAGATGTTACATTTAGCTATTTTGAATATACCCTGAAACATTGTAAAGTACATTCATACTGCCGAAGCTGATCTTTTATACATATTGACTGAAAGTATAAACAAAATAATAATTTTGAAATAATGTAGCTAAATGATACAAGTTTGATACATAGCAATAAAATAATAATAATATGTATATATACAGGTTATATTGATAATTTAAAATCTTACATTTTTGGAAACTTTACTTTAGAGTCTTAATTAGGTAAACCTGTTGAATCACTTTAAAAAAATTTTTTTTTTAATTTTTGTACTTTTTTAAACTTTTATTATACAAAATCTGTAATTTTCTGAACTTTTTTTCCAGAAAAAATGCATATAACCATTAATTTAAGTGAATGTTGGCTATTCTACTCCTTCCTTATAATGAAATAAACCTCAATTAAATTTAAACCTAATTTTCTTAACCCAAAATTTCAGCGCTTTTGACCTCTTTACAAGTCTTAGGTAACAGCGGCCCCGGCAAAATTCCAGCCCCGGTTGGTCCCTAATTCTAGATTTATGAGACGTGTTCCAGGAGTGTTAATGTTAATATAGGCACAGAGTCCACCATTTAGTTAGAAATGGTGAAAAAAGTTGCAGTTACAGACATTAAGATTGCTTAGAGAATGAATCCTTGTTCAGCTGGGTCTCAGACAGACACAAAAGGTTAGGACGCGAGTTAGTGAGCAAAGGTAAAAAAAGAAAGTCCCCTTATACATCCAACCCCACTACCACTCAAATTAGGTATTCAAAGAAACACACACGAATATAAAAAAAAAAATAATTAAAAATAAATAATATTAAAATTTAGAACTATTAAAATTAATATTACAAATATTAAAACTATATATAAATAAAATAAATTGTAGGTAAATCTAGACTAAAGCAATTTAATTAAAACCTTGAAGATAATATATAGCAGACTTCAAACGGTAAAAGTTTAATTAACATTAAAACAATACTTATCTTAAAAAAGGCGAACTCTTCTGTCAATAAAAAACTTTCCATAATTAACTAGAAAAACTAAAAAATCAAAATACTATACCCGTTAGAGAAAAATTAAAGTAAACCAACACATTTAAAAAAAAAAAATTCTACAACAGTAAAAACATAATACAATAAAACGGGGCGACAAATAACTAAAACCAGAAGAACAAAAAGTCAAAAAGGAACCAAGCTTTCGATCCCACACCTTGGAATCCTCATTCAAGGTAATCAGAAAAGCAACAAAAGGAAAAAAGAATTTAGCAACCTCAAAGACAAGATTTTAATTGGTTTTGAATCATATTTTTTAAAAAATTTCTTTATAATCATGTTCATTTCTTAATAAATTGTTTAAAATATCATCTATTTTTATTTCACCAGGATTTCTGTTACAATTATTTGTATTTTTGATAATAAAGGATTCCAAAAACTTCCTATTGCCACCATTGTAGCAAGGAACTAATAATTTTGCAGAGTTTCTATTAATTATATTATCATTTTCCTTTCTATGCTGATGCAATGCAGAGTTACGGTCCTCACTTCTTAAACTATAGTCATGCTGATAAATACATCTTTTAAAATCATTTGTTTTACCAAAATATTTTTCGCCATAATTTGCGCAACTTATGCTATAAATACACATATTGTTTGTCCTATTGCTTGAGATTTTTATAAAAAAATTTCTCTACAGTATTAGGTATGATTGTATAAACGAAACCATATTTGAGAACAGTTTCTTTTTTTTTTGGGGGGGGGAATCAATATCGAACGGAATATCAATTCTTTCATTACATAATGGTTTTTCTTTACATTATCATCTGTGATATATATTTTTTATTAGCTTTATAATAAGCTTTCTGTATGAATCTATGCAGGTAGTATAAAGATTTAAAAGTGTTCTTAATTAATATAAACTCATCTTTAAGGGAAGAAGGGGAACATATTTTTAAAGCTCAAATATATTGTGATACAATGATAAACATTTTTGTATGTAAAGAATGTGTAGAGTACTAATGTAGGTATAAATTAAACGACGACATGGGTTTATGAAAATTTAAAAAAAACAGGCCTGGAATTTCTATTATTAACATCAATCAAGATGTCAAGAAAAGATATTTTATTATTCGCCATTTTTTTCAAAGTAAATTTTATCGAAGGAATTTTATTAATTTAATTTTCAAGTACATCTTCGAGTGTTCAAATTGGCTGGGAAGATTGGCATAAACATCATCAACATGACATCAGCACTTTATGTTTCGAAATCCAACCTTCGAAAATATGAATTTCATTTCGAATAATTCCATAAACAAATTACTTAAGATTGGGGAGTGGGGGGAGCCTACACTTAATTCAAATTTTGTGGGTAAAAATTATCTTCAAATTGAAAGTAAGAGTGTTCCACACATAATTTTATAAGTTTTTATGTTTTCAAAAGAAATAGAGAAACTACCAATCTCATTATCATTAATGTATTCCTCCAACCAGTCTAAAGTGAGAGTAATGGGGACGTTCGTAAACAACGAAATCACATCATAACTTACGAGATTTTTATTAGTAAAGTTTTCTTAATTTTTTCAATAAAATCTTCCAAATTTTTAATGTGCTTTTAAAATGTTCCCAACTAAACATTTCAATCCACTCCCCAACAATGAAGATAATTTACAGGTGACACTACTATTTACATTCAAAATGAGAGTCTAAGTTGGACATCCTGTTTGTGTATTTTTAGGCAAACCATAAAATTTCTTAAGCCTTGGTAAATATGCAGTAAACTTTTTAATTAAATTTCTTAGTTCATTTAAAATATTTTTAAAGAAGTTATTAAAACTATTCTGGGAGTTTTTTAGGGGGTTAGAATTTAGTTTTTCGTAAGTTGATTCATCAGATAAGAACTCATTGAATTTTTTTATATAATCAGTTTAATCTAATATTATTACTTTATTCCCCTTATCCGATTTGCTAATACAATATTAAAGGTTTCTTCTTTAGAGTATATAGAGCGTCAAGTAAACTTTTAGGTACATTTTTATCATAATTAACTTTCCAAAAATAGATTAAAAAATAGGTAAAAATCTATATTTTTCGAATTTTTTCAAAATTATGGTAATTATTTAGATAATCCATCAAATTTTCTCTCAGAAAAACTGAATGATAATCCATAAACCAAAATAACTTTTCCATAAAAATTCAGCATATAGTTCGATTTGTTTCCAATTAACTTAAAATATGACGCTTTTACCCAGAAGCCATTTTCAAAAATTGCATTCATTTTCTTATTTACGATATGTATTAAATTATTTATTTTCTCATTTTTGTATGCATTTTTTATAAAACAATGAAAAAAATATATGCCGCAGATAATAATGTAAAGAAAAAACCATTATGTAATTAAGGAATTGTTATTCAGTTCCATATTGATTCCCAATCAAAATAACTTTTCTCAAATACGGTTTCTTTTATACAATCAATCACTAATACTATAAAGGAAAAATTTATATTAAAACCCCGTATAAATGATAGGACAAACAATATGTGTATTTATAACATAAGTTGCTCGAATAGTAAAGAGAAATATTTTTATTTCACCAACATTTCTGTTACAATTATTTGCATATTTAATAATAAAAGATTCCAAAAACTTTCTATTGTATCAGCATAACTATAGTTTAAGAAGTGGGGACCGTAACTGCATTGCATCAACATAGAGAGGAAAATGATCATATAATTAATATGAACTCTGCTAAATTATTAGTTTCTTGCTATAATAGTAACAACAGAAAGTTTCTGGAATCCTTTATTATTAAAAATACAAATAATTGTAACAGAAATCCTGGTGAAATAAAAATATATGATACTTTAAACAATATATTAAGAAATGAACATGACTATAAATAAATTATTTAATAAAATATGATTAAAAACCATTTAAAATCTTGTCTTTGAGGTTGCTGAATTCTTTTTTTCTTTTGTTGCTTTTCTGATTCCCTTGAATAAGGATTCCCTTCCCGGGTCTGGTATTGAAAACTTGGTTCTTTTTTAACTTTTTGTTATTCTGGTTTTAATTATTTGTTGCCCTGTTTTATTGTTTTATGTTTTTACTATTTTAGGAAAAATATTTCTGTGTTCATAGGTGTAGAAATTATAAAGGTTTATTGCTATGTAAATAAACTGTGGTGATATTTTGATTATTAGGCATTTTATCAAGATATATATATATATATATATATATATATATATATATATATATATATATATATATATATATATATATATATATATATATATATATATATATATATATATATATATATATATATATATATATATAATAGATTAATATTAAAAAATATACATATTTTAATGTTGGAACATTAAGCTCTTAAATTTTGAAGAAAAATAAACCCAATTAATTTCTATAATTAGTACATAAAAAAATAGATTTAGAGCATACAATTAGAAAATTAAATGTTAAAGAATTACTTAAAAAAAAAAATCATCTTGGAAATAAACTATTTTGTGGTTGATCGCTGAATGGTGAAATATTTCAATCCTAAAACTTTTTATTCCCTCTGATTCCTTTTTTTATTTACTTCTACAGTACTACATAATTCTATGGAACAAGTTAACTACAATAAACTTTTTTGAATAAGTTTATATTTATAGATACTAGATGGCTTGATTTTTAATTTCTGCCGAATAAAATATTCAAATTTAAAATAATTTTAATTTATTTATTATTTTCCAAGTTCTCTTATGATATTGTGAACTTAAAAATATGAACACACTCACATTATTCTTAAAAAAATCAAAAATATAAAAAAAATTAAAAAATAATGATTTTTAAAATAAATCAAATGATTTTATGTAATTTGATTTTTATTATGCCACCGTGATATATATATATATATATATATATATATATATATATATATATATATATATATATATATATATATATATATATATATATATATATATATATATATATATATATCACAAGCTTATCATGCGTGCGAATCTTCTAATCAATCAAGATTTAATAACTTAGCATTGCATTTAATGTATTAATAGCTTTTTTAGGTAGTCCAAAAGAATAATAAAAAAAGAGAGAAAATTTAAAGGCCCATGGAATGTTTATTTTTTCAATAACAAATAGTCAATATCGCATAAAAACCAATTCTCTATATATAAAAATATTAAAATTCATTAATTTTAAATCAATATTTAAATAAAAGTATTATATTTTATTTTTTATTTAAAGCTTGATATGAGAAAAGTGCCACCACCTCTTTGACGGGGTGGTTCTTCAAGCTAAGGACTTGTAATGTTTATGTACACAATAATTTCTCAAATTTCAAACATTCATATAATTCATGCACTAAATAAATTCTAAACCTTTTCATCTTTCATGAACTTAAAAAGCTCACACCATTTATACGCTTAAGAACTTCGCACATCACATGTAATTTAGATTCTTGCATCCTTCTTACATTTAATTAGTTTACATCTTTTATAACCTTACGAAATTCACTCCCATTAAACACTTAAGTAGTTCATACCTTTAGTACACACACTCTCACACCCATCAAATACTTAAGTAGTTCACACTCCTCTTACACTTTAGTAGTTTACATCTTTCGCACACTGAAGTACAAACTTCACACCCATCAAACACTTAAGAAGTTCATTCCCGTTATAGACTTAAGTAGCTCACACCTTTCATACAGTTCATACACCTTTCATAAACACTTTACACTCATCAAGCACATAAGAAGTTTAAAACCTTCATACACTTAAGAAGTTCATATTCTTGAAACACTTAAAAAGTTCTCCCCCATGATACACTTAAGGTTATTCCTTTATACACTTAGAAAGTTCTCACTCTTCATACTTTGAAGAAATTCGCAATTTTCATTTAACAAAGAAGCTCATTCCCTTTCAAAAACAATTATTTCACATTTTTCATAACACTATATATATATATATATATATATATATATATATATATATATATATATATATATATATATATATATATATATATATATATATATATATATATATATATATATATATATATATATATATATATATATATATATATATATATGTATATATATATATATATATATATATATATATATATATATCGCATATATAATGGGTGGTGTCGGCTGCAGAAAATATATGCAACCGTACGTGGGATATATATATATATATATATATATATATATATATATATATATATATATATATATATATATATATATATATATATATATATATATATATATATATATATATATATATATATATATATATATATATATATATATATATATATATATATATATATATATATATATATATATATATATATATATATATATATATATATATATATATATATATATATATATATATATATATATATATATATATATATATATATATATATATATATATATATATATATATATATATATATATATATATATATATATATATATATATATATATATATATATATATATATATATATATATATATATATATATATATATATATATATATATATGTATATATGATACTATTTTCATAAGGTTTAAAATTATGTGAAAATTTTGCGTAAGAAATTTTTAAACGTTTCATTAATAACGTGTTAAATTCTGAATTAAATTTATTTTGTAAAATTAAAACAATTATTTTTTTTCGTTTTTTGTTATTTTGTTTAATTCAATATTTTGCTAAAAAATTGTTTAATTCTAAACTTCGAAAAAGTAATGTGGATAATTTTTCTAAATTTCTTTAACATGTAAAAATATAAATTGTATATTTAATTAATTACTGATGGTGAAAAGTATGATCTTAATGTTTTAGTAGAGTATACTTTAAAGTTAACTTATAAAATATTTGATGTAATACCTTGAGATTGAAGGGTGCCTCTGGGATCAACGGAGGAGAGAGCACGAGACTCCCTTTGTCCACGCCAAGCATATTGTGAATCTCACACTTAAATCTCATGTAGTCATTTTGATGAACGTTGAAGACAATCAACGTTGACTGCCATATTGAAATCCCATCAACAAGCTGAAATTAACACGAAAATAGGAATTTTAGTTTAAAATATAATATTAAAGAATTATGTGCAAAATTAATATTTAAAAAAAATAAAAAAAAACTGCATAAAATTTTTCAAGGCAAGAATATTAAATCTTGAAGCTCAAGGAAAAGAAGCACAATTTTTAGAATAATATATAAATGGCGTCACATTTTTTTCAGTTTCAAGGTAAAACAATAATGAAGTGACAGGTTTAGGAATGAATTTAAGTTTCACTCTCTCCCACTGAATAAAAAAGAAAACCCGTCAAAGAATCTGGCTGGTCTTGAAGTAGCTGAGCGGGGTTATTAACTCACCTCAAAACATTTTCTTTTTGATGTATACGATTGTAAATTGCAGAAAAGGATCTGCAATCGACATCACTCCTAAACATTGCGATTGGCGATGATGCGAGTAATAACAAAATAAAATAAGAAATAAAAAGCAATAACAATATACAGAATTCTTCCGACAATTGAAAGCCGAAAGAAAGAGCGGCAGAAACGGAGAAAACCCTCGACATAAACGAACAATAAAAAGGAAAAAAAAACTACACAAAAAGATTATCGAGATGTAAAAAGGACAAAGAGAACGAGGCAAAGAGAGAGCAAAATTGCATGTGTATTTGTGAATGTGTGTGTGTGTGTGTGTGAAAGTAGAGAGAGAGAGAGAGAGAGAGAGAGAGAGAGAGAGAGAGAGAGAGAGAGAGAGAGAGAGAGAGAGAGAGAGAGAGAGAGAGTTGAAGAAAAAGACAAGTTATAAATATAAATGTTCAATAACATCATCTTGCACTAAGGATTGGCAAAAGGAGTTTCTTCAAAAATCCGAAAATAAACAGAATTGATAAGCTCTCTTTACCTTCAAGTCTTTCAAAACATTTACAAGTACATATATATAATATATATATATATATATATATATATATATATATATATATATATATATATATATATATATATATATATATATATATATATATATATATATATATATATATATATACATAATAAAAAAGAGATAGGGAAAATACCCGATACTAAGTCAAATTGAAGGCGGACAGGTCTCAATACACGGGATCTGAAAGTGTGCAAGTCAAAGGAAGTTGGGGAAATAGATAAAATGAGTGTGTTCCAGACTTTACAGTAGAGTATATGCAAGATTGAGCAAAGCTGTTAAGTCTGGGGTCTGAGAGTTGGACAGAGAAAGGATGAGACTGTGTAGAAAGGCGTGTCGCACGAGCTCTTCTCAATGGAGGAGGTATGCGAATAGAGAGAGTTCATAAGAGCAGTGTCCATTGTAATGGCGATGGTATAGAGAGAAATACACAACAATTCGACGGGCGAAGAGAGAATAGAGAGATTTAGTGAGAGGGGAAGATTTCAGACGAAAATACCTACACAACACTTTTTATAGAGATGTATGAGTAGAACCACCTCAGATGAGTGAAGCGTATTCCACACTAGGACAACAACACCTTTATAAAGAGCAAGCAACTGTGGTGGCGTAAAGAAATTCTGAGAGTGATTCAGAACACCCAACCTTTTGGAAGATTGTTTAGAAAGAGAAGTAAAGTGATCCTTCCGAGAAAGACCACGAGAAAGAGAAACACCGAGAATATTAAAGCCAGACAAAAGTCTCAGTTGTGTATTTTCGAAGATATCAATAGTTATGTGGAAGATTGTGTCGAGTAGAAAAATGGAGGAATTAAGATTTTGAAGCTTAAAAGCAACCATGTTATCTCAAACCCAATTTGAAATAAAAGAAACATCAGAGGATAGTTGTTCCAAGGTTACCTTCATTGCGTTAATTAACTGTTTTCTTTCATATAGAATGGAGCAATAAAGAGTGGAGTCAATAGCATAGGAGTGGATATGTGATGAAGTAATAGTGGGAAGGTCGTTAATTAAAGGTAGAAAAGCGTTGAGGGTAGGGCAAATCCCTGATGTACACCGCAATTAATAGATTAAGGATGAATGGTGTCACTGTACAATATCTGCAATAAAACGACTGGAAAGGAAATTAGAGAAAAGACAACAAAAGGAATAATAGATACCGAAGAGTTAAGTTTAGAAAACAAAGCTTTTGTGACAGACTATCGAAGGCTTTCGATAAACCGAAAAGCGAAAGGTCAAAGAAGATCATCATCTGATCATTCCTTACCAAAATCATAAAAGTGATCAGAGATAAGATTAGAATATATATATATATATATATATATATATATATATATATATATATATATATATATATATATATATATATATATATATATATATATATATATATATATATATATATATATATATGCTTGACCGATGTTCAGGTGCCTGAGTATGTAGACTGCATAGCCAAGGTGATTCTTTTTGGCAAGGAAGCGTAATTTCAATTCTTATTTTCCCTTGTACTAAAATTAATTAAACTTGCTTTAACTCTCCTGTCTTCTACAAGTAATTACCTTCGTTCTTCAATCTCCAAAATTTTACTCGGGTTTCTTATATTTTGTCCTGGAATGGACAAAAGTTTATTCTTCGATTTCCTTTTTTTCCTCGAAGAAAACCAACAATATTTCTGAATTCTATTTCTCACGCTCTTTCTATCAGTTTGCATAAAAAATGTGACGATCTGCTTCTTTTTCTTTTTCTACACTTGTATCTTCTGACAGTACTACTTCATCCTTGCGCTCTGCTAATTCTGAATTCTTCAATCAAAGTTTTGCCTCTAATTCCCCTTTAGACTATTCCGGAGCTATTTCTCCCACTTCGCCTACCTACAACTCATTTATGGCTATAATTGTTCTCGTCTAAAATTGTTATTTCTGCTCTCTCTGAGTCTAACACTAAGAAGGTGCATGGTCATTGACGTACCCTTCCTGTGGTTCAATAATTTGTGCTTGCAAATTTGCATTCTGCTTTGTCAAACTTTTTGTCCCTGCATAACAACTCTAACATTCTTTCCTCATGGAAACTTGCTCTCTTTCAACCTATGCCGAAATAGGAGAGCATTGTCAACCCTGTATTTTCTTACCGCAAAGACCAGTTTTACATGTAGTCCATTGATAAGGTCTAAAACTCACTCTGTTTTCTATTTTTCCAATTTCCTTTGACCTACATGCTTATAACCATCATTTTTACTACTGATAAAAATTTCTGGCATCATATCAAAAGCATCTCTAATATCTCCTGTAAATCTGCCTTTCCGCTCTTATTCACTATGACTGTACTGTAACTAATTCTTTCTGAAAAGGCTAATCTCTTTAGCCTTTTTTCTTCAACTAATTCTACCCTAGACGACCCTATCATCACTCATCAAAGGTGTTCTATGTCTCCTGTAATCACACATGATCGGTTGAATGAGATTCAGAGATCTATGTATGACATTCTTCAGCGTAATTTGAGGTAGTGTGCGTCTGAGCTAGCGCTGTCCTCGTTCAACTCTACTCTCTATGTCTTAGTACTAATACTTTCCTTCTGTGGTGGAAGCGCGCATATGTTCCAGTCGATTACGAAGAAAGGTAGCCGTTCTAAACCTTTTAACTATTTTCCTATAGCTCTTACTTGTATTATATCTAAAATCTTTTAAACTCTCCTCAATCCTCATTTCCCTAATTATCTGGAATCTCATTCCCTTCTTTCAGGTCATCGGTATGGCTTTAGACGCTCGATGTCTGCTATTAACACACTCTCCTATCTCACTGATTTACGATCTTCTGACTTTGGGGAGTAGTGGGAGTCTTGTGTGATGGTGCTTGAGATATTCGAAACTTTTTACAGCGCATGCAGGTGTCACTACTCTCTGGCTAAGCTCCTTTCTTTTGGATTCCTTCCTTCTCTTTACTTGTCTTCTTTTCCCTCAGTTTGTTCCATGTCAGCAGTTGTTGATGAAGCGACCCCTTCCTCTTTTCCTGTTAATTGTGGTGCTCCTCAAAGATCTGTTATATCTCCAATTTTATTCTTACTTTTAATTAATGATCTTCTCAATAACGCTTCTAACTAAATTCACTATCATGCAAACGACTCTACTCTCCATTTTCCATTGATTTCAAAGGAAAATAGAGAGTAGTGCTCACTCTTTTTCATCTAGAGTTGCCATCTTGCCACACTGGAAGGGATTTCCCTTTAAAAACTCAACGACTTCAAATCTCTCTCCTAAAACACTCTCAACTTTCTTATATCTTCGACGGCTCTCCCGTCTCATATTTGAACAACAAAAACATTGTTGGTTTGAGCTTAAACAGGAATTCTCTTCGAAACCTCATATAACAAAGGTACAGGGCGGCATCAAAGACGATATTAGTTGCTTCTGAACAGTTGCTCCAATTATGTAGGGGTCTTATCCACTCATGTATGGAGTACTGCTTCTCACATTTGGGAGGCGGAGGGAGAGGGTGGGTGCTCTAGCTCTCTTTATCTTTTGGACAGAGTTGAGTTTAATGAGAAAAAAGTAATGACTTGTCCTCTCTAACTCTCTAACTCTGCCACATGACTTCGGCAAATTATATCTTTCCTATAGGCTCTATAATGGCAGGCATATGAGGTAATTAACATTTCGCATTTGACCACTATTGCGTCTCCCTCGCAGCATAAGGAGTGCAATGCACTCAAATCAAATTTGTGTGAATATTACAAGCTCCAAACTTGTCATTTCCTGTTCTTGTATTTACTTTAATTTTAATTAAATTTTTACTTATATTTTACTTTAATTTTAATTAAGGTTGAATTCAATAAAGAAATATCAAGTCGATTTATTTCAAAAGGTGCTACGAAGGAGTGTCACATTTCGTAAGGAATACTCTATTAATAATCTTCTATCTCTTTTATCTGGCTCTTGGTACTCTGCTATATGGCATTTCTGTGATCTTTTGCTGTGGCACTAGACATATCAAAAAGCCTTCGATAAAGCATGAAACAAAGTTTTGATTTCTAAACTTTCCTCTTTCGGTATTTATCCTTTCCCTTCGTTCTATAACAGTTGTTGTGAATCGGTCACCGTTCATCCTTTAAGTCTGAAATAGTGGTGTTCCTCTGATATCTGTTCTATCACCAAATATATTTCTGTCTTTTAAATTGGCTTTCTATTACTATAACTAATCCGCCCCTAAGACGATGACTCTTCCCACTATTATTCCTTTCATTTTGAAGTCCGTTCCACACATCAGCAGTTAATTATCACTAGGAGGGTAGCCCTGGAGCGACTAGCCTCTGACTGTTCTAGAATTTCATTATGGAGCAGAGAAGATATAGATGTTTTCAGTACCTCAAAAACTCAGTTAATCCATCATTTTATTCGACATAATATTCCTGATAACTATGGCTCCTTCGAAAGCACACAACTCAAACCTTATGTCTTAAATGTTCTGAGATGATTTTGAAATTTCTTCATTCCACTACAAGTTACTTTTACTGTTGAAGAGGGTTATCCGTTCGTTTGTGGAGCGAACTTCACACATCTCTTCCGAGAATTTGTAAAATTACCTGGATTCGGATTATATTCGGATTCGAGAAATCCTAAAAATGTCGAATTTGGATTTGGGAAATTCAAAAATGATTGAATTCGAATTCCATTCGGATTTGGAATCGGATTCGAAGTTGCGAATTCGCACATCATTTATATATATATATATATATATATATATATATATATATATATATATATATATATATATATATATATATATATATATATATATATATATATATATATATATATATATATATATATATATATATATATATATATATATATATATTAATAGAGTGGTTTAAAATAGATTAGAAAAAGCGAGAAGAATTCAGAAAGAAGTTGAGGAGGGAGAAGAAGAGAGAAAGGTTTATGGTCAATTAAGACAGTACTGAACAAAAATTTTAAAAACTAATAGCTAAAATTTATTTTAAAATTAGAATTTTAGAAAATATTTTTGCATTAAAAGAAAAAAAATAAATTAAACAGAGTTTCGATAAAATTATATCTCAAAATTTATAGAGGAGCAACAAATCTATCAAGATAATGGACTTTCGGCTTTTAATGAAAAAATAAACCTTATTTAAAAGAATTTAAATTTAAAAACAAGAGTTTGAAAAATCGACGACAAGGATTGGATCATGTAAAGAGGACTAAATGCAAGGACGACAGGACTAGCCATCCGGCCTTGTGATTACTCTGTCAACGGCTTGTAACTACTCCAGAACCAGCATTGGAAACCATAGCTCAGAGAACCACAATCTTTTGAAGACCCCTGGAGGAGAGTGTTTAGAGGTTAGTTTGAAAACGATGCTGGTCCTACTGAAAGGGTTAAAACCCTTACCTGAGAGTTTGAAAAGACTTATGAACCGGCATGGAGAACAAACGAGCCGAAAAAATGATCTTTTAGAAGGGCTTTGCCAGAGAAAGCTTTCGATAAGAAGCAGAAGGGAAAAATGCTGGTCAGATCCACTGACAGGGTGAAAAACCCTTCCTGGGAGGAAAGGTTGTAGATTGTAGTTAGACGAATATTTATATATTATAATATATATATATATTATATATATATATATATATATATATATATATATATATATATTATATATATATATATATATATATATATATATATATATATATATATATTGAAAGAGAAAGGAAAAAATGAAAGACCTGGAGTTAAAAAAGCAAGAGTTCAAAAATAGGACAGAGAGAGAGAGAGAGAGAGAGAGAGAGAGAGAGAGAGAGAGAGAGAGAGAGAGAGAGAGAGAGAGAGAGAGAGAGAGAGAGAGAGAGAGAGAGAGAGAGAGAGAGAGAGAGAGAAGAGGAGACAAGAGTGAGAGAGAGGAAGATAGAGAGAGAGAGAGAGAGAGAGAGACAGAAGAGAGAGAGAGAGAGAGAGAGAGAGAGAGAGAGAGAAGAGAGAGAGAGAGAGAGAGAGAGAGAGAGAGAGAAGAGAGGAGAGGGAGAGAAGGAAGATGCTAAGAAAGGACAGACGACACAGAGGTCAGAGCTAGAGTGAAGAGAGAGAGAGAGAGAGAGAGAGAGAGAGAGAGAGAGAGAGAGAGAGAGAGAGAGAGAGAGAGAGAGAGAGAGAGAGAGAGAGGCAATAAATTCGTCCTTAATTTTGTTAAATGTAATTTAAGTGAAATTGCAGCGAAGCAGATTGAGTGCCTCCGGTATCGCTTTTGGCCCTTTTAAATGCCACCGTTGACCCTCTTCCCTCACTCAGGTACGCGTGCCAATTAAATTTTAATTAACAACTTAAAAAAGGGTCTAATCTAGTTTCTCAAGCTCATTACACACACACACACATACCCCTCTCACCCCCTATACTATATATATATATATATATATATATATATATATATATATATATATATATATATATATATATATATATATATATATATATATATATATATATATATATATATATATATATATATATATATATATATATATATATATATATATATATATATATATATATATATATATATATATATATATAATATATATATATATATATATATATATATATAGAACAAATGAAAGTGAAGTAACTTCTATATAAGGATAGTTATTCTATTACAATATCGTTTATAAAAATACAAAAAAAAAAAAAAAAAAAAAAAAAAAAAAAAAAAAACCTTTAATTAATTTTAATATTTTAAAATAGAAGATCAAATAATATATATTTTTAATTAATTTTTAATAATAATATTTTAATGAAGAGAGTTCGGAGTGTCTTCACTTCAAAAGGGGTCAATAAAAACT
>SEYY01023596.1:47500-50018 GCA_009176605.1 Armadillidium nasatum
CACCCTGTCTCAATCCCACTCCTATGCTAAACCATCCGAAAGTTCTCTCTTCACCCTCACTCTTGACCTACAATTTGCATAAAAAGCTTCACCCCTTCAGAATTTCCCTTTCAACCCCTTTCCATTAATATTTCGAATAGCTTTCTCCTGCATACTCTATCATAGCTTTTCTAAATCCAGAAAACATACATACCCATTTTATTTTTTTCACGCAATTTCTCTGTAATCAATCTTAGTGTGAATACCTGGTCCACACACCCCTACCCTCCTAAAACCCCTTGTTCCTCACCCATCCCTCTTGTCAATTCTTCATTCTCCCACTAACACTTCGCATAAATCCTTCCAATCACGTCAGCAGATAATCCCCTAAATTTTTACATTCCATCTTGTTACTTTTCCTTTGTATATAGGTTCATGCAGGAGTCCTGCCACTCCTGAGGCACTTTCCCTCTCCCAACCACATTAAACATCTCACTAACTAGTAATCAACTCTCTAGGTCCTTCTTTTATCATCTCCCGTATATACACCATTCCTGCAGATTTCCTTTCTTACCTTTCTCACCGCTACTTCCACCTCCTCTACATATTTTTCATGATCTTCGATATATATATATATATATATAATATATATATATATATATATATATATATATATATATATATATATATATATAATATATATATATATATATATATATATATATATATATATATATATATAATATATATATATATATATATATATATATATATATAATATATATATATATATATATATATATATATATATATATATATATATATATATAATATATATATATATATATTATATATATATATATATATATATATAATATATATATATATATATATATATATATATATATATATATATATATATATATATATATATATATATATATATATATATATATATATATTATATATATATATATATAATATATATATATATATATATATATATATATATATATATATATATATATATATATATATATATATTTTATTTTTTACAGAACGCCACACTCACGGGCAGAGCCCTTTTCAAGGAGGGGGCACACACACACATGCACAAAGCTCATTCAAACACACACACACACACCTAACGCACAGCTCTCAGGTGGGCGCAGACGGAAGCCTTGAAGAGTGGAAGATTAAATACAGGAGAAAAAATAAATGATGGTAGAGAGTTCCACAGAATAGAAGTGGCTGAAAGAAGGAGTACCACAACGAGCTAGCCTGGGAGGGCGAAAGCTTTGTGGAAATGCGAAGGCCAGAGAGATAGCGCGCCAACGTCACGTCGCAGAGACAGAGGGTCAAGTGAGTTTGAAAGTAGGGGACAGTTTATTAATCTCTTAGCTTTTGACTCAACCCTATCCAGAAGAGAGGAGGAGCCGGAGCCCTCCCAAATGTGAGAACAGTACTCCATACAAGGACGAATATTTATATATTTGGAGTAACTGCTCAGAAGAAAAAAATTCTCGCAATCTGAACAGGACTCCCAGCTTCTTAGAAGCCGCTTTAGCAACCATTGTGATATGTGGTTTCCAAGACAGTTTGTTGTTTATGTTTAGACCAAGAATGTTAATGTTATTTACAGGTGAGACGGGAGAGCCATCGAAGAGGATAGGAAAGTTAGGAGGTGTTTTTGAGAGGGAGATGTGAAGAAGTTGAGTTTTTAAAGAGTTGAATTTTAGGTTGCTATGACCCCACCGGAAATCCCATCCAAATCGGCAAGAAGGAATCGGAAAGTTGAAGACGAGAAGAAGTCTGAAGCAAAAGAGGGAGCAGATTTGAAATGAGTAGAAGAATGCAGAGTTGAATCATCAGCATAAGAGTGAACAGAGTTAGAAGTGCAGTGGAGAAGATCGTTAATGAAAAGTAAGAATAAGGTTGGAGATAAAAAAGAAACCTGAGGAACACCACAGTTGACAGAAAAGGAGGAAGAGGTCGCTCCATCTACAACTGCCGAAATGGAACGATCTGAGAGAAAACTAGACAATAGTAAGCAAAGGGAAGGAGGAACCCAAAGGAAGGGAGCTTAGGAGCAGTGACGCATGCCATACCGGTCGAAAGCCTTGGATATGTCAAGCGCCACCACACAAGACTCCCCGAAGTCCCTAAGGGCAGAAGACCATAGATCAGTAAGATAGGAAAGTATGTCACCAGTTGACCTCGAGCGACGAAAGCCATACTGGTGATCAGAGAGAAGAGAATGAGACTCCAAATGATCCAGGAATGAGAGTTGAGGAGAGTTTCAAAATTTTAGAACACAGTGAGAGCTATAGGTCGATAGTTAGAAGGGTCAAACGGCTACCTTTTTTCTGGATCGTTGAACAAACGCACGCTTCCAGCTTAAAGTATTAGTATTAGGCATAGTAGAGCTGAACGAGGACAGGGGCCAACTCGGAAGCACACTCCCTCAGAACACGAGGGGGAATGCCATCCGGGCCACTGGCCTTCCTGACGTTCATAGATTTCAGGATCCCATGCACCC
>SEYY01023597.1:5000-7500 GCA_009176605.1 Armadillidium nasatum
CTAAGCGAATTGGCTATCACACACTTAAGGATATTATTATTATTATTATTATTATTATTATTATTATTATTATTATTATTATTATTATTATTATTCCTTGCCTTTAATAAGTCCTAAATCATTATCATTATAAAATATTACAAATGTTATATATGACATGAAATTAATAATAATAATAATAATAATAATAATAATAATAATAATAATAATAATAATTATTATTATTAATATTATTAATTATATTCGCTCAGACGGTTTTATAATGATTATAGATTAACCAAAAAAAATCCTTATATTTAAATTTTAATAATTCACTTAATTTTAATAATGCAAAGTTAAGGGGAAGAAAATCGAAGGTAAGGTTGATAAGTAATCGATAGCATTTAAAATTTACATTATTAGGCAGCGTTCCCTTATCATTTCCAGCGAAATTACAGGCAAGTTCACTTTCAAAATCAAACAGATTTTTAAAGTCGCAATTTATATTTCCTTTTTTTTTTTTTTTTTTTTTTTTTAATCCAATATTTTTATATTTAATCACATTAACAATGAGAAATGTAAAATTTTAAGTTTTGAAGAAATAAAATAAATTTAACTTAAATGTTTTGTAAATGCTTATCCTGCTTCAATTGGCTGCAAGTAGTACGGAGCACGCTATCGACGGGTGGCCAGATTTAACACTCACTATTGCTGTCGTCAAGAGCCATATGGTAGCGGACCGCTGATTAGCAACATCGGATTTGAATATTGAACACACGAAAACGGTATATGCAATAAACTTTCGTTTTGTACTAGCATTACAAATAAGGGATAAATGATTTATTTTTTAAGGTGTGGTTTTTCCTTGATATTATTTAAACGTTATCATTCCATAAAGGGAGCCAATGTAAAACAAGGTTATATATATATATATATATATATATATATATATATATATATATATATATATATATATATATATATATATATATATATATATATATATATATATATATATATATATATATATATATATATATATATTATTAAATTAAAATTAAAAATATAAATTAAAACAAGAGTTTGAAATTCGACGACAGGATCGGATCATGTGAAGAGAACTAAATGCAAGGACGACAGGACTAGCCATCCGGCCTTGTGATTTCTCTGTCAACGGCTTGTAACTACTCCAGAACCAGCATTGGGAACCATTGCTCGGAGAAGCGCAATCTTTTGAAGACCCCTGGGAGAGAGTGTTTGGAGGTTGGTTTGAGAACGATGCTGGTCCTACTGAAAGGGTGAAAACCCTACCTGAAGAGTCTGGATAGGACTCATGGACCGGCATGGGGATCGGCGAGCCGAAGAACTTGATCTTTTGGAGGGCTCTGGGAGAACTTCTTCAAGCAGATGGGGAAAGATGCTGGTTCCACTGACAGGGTGAAAACCCTTCCTGGGAGAGGATATAGATATAGATATAGATATAGATATATATATATATATATATATATATATATATATATATATATATATATATATATATATATATATATATATATATATATATATATATATATATATATATATATATATATATATATATATATATATATATATATATATATATATATATATATATATATATATATATTGTGTGTGTGTGTGTATGTGTGTGCTGAAAAAAAAAACTTTCAGCCGTCTCAGCAATTTATCTTTTATTTTTGTAATTTTTTTTTGCTTTATTTAACTTTTATTCTTTTAAAAGATATAGAATATATCTTTAACAGTAACGAAATTGATAGAAACATCAAAATTCTTCTAATTTTATCTCTGACTGCCAGTATGGCTTCAGTAAGGAACGCACAATATATTGTCTTTTCTCACTTCTCTCTCTCTGACTGTTGCTAGTGTAGCTGCAGCATTTCAAGGAATCTTTTGGTTGTGCCCTTTGTGTTGCTTTCGGATGAGTCGGTACAAAATTTTTATTTCTAAACCTCCATCTTTCGGTATCAACCCCCCTCCCCCCATGTCTTGATTTTCTTTCCTGCCGCTAGATATCAGCTGTTGTATAGGGAGCCTCAGTACATCCTTTAAATTTATGAACAATGATGTTCTTCAGGTTTCTGCTGTATCCAAAACTATTTCTCTATTTTTCAATACTGACCACCTCTCTGTCACTTAATCAATTAGCATCTCTTATGTTGACGATTCGACCCTTCGTCACTCTTTTCATTTTAAAAGGCCTCCTACTCAAATTCAAACAACTAATGTTTAGCTTAGAGGTTGGATGTGGAGTAACTAGCACGAAAGCTTAAATGCCTTAAAAACTCTGTTCCTTCCTATTTCTAATCGACATAACCTTCTAAGCAATTGTAGCTTAAAAAGCAATTAAACAACTTCAGAAAAACGCAACCCAAACATTCGATACCTTTAATTTCTTTGTTATTTACTTTTTTAATTATCTTCCTTGAAAGAAACTCGGATTCTTTCAAGAAAAAACTCTCTAAGAAGTGTTATGAAAATC
>SEYY01023597.1:10000-12500 GCA_009176605.1 Armadillidium nasatum
TATTCCCACCAATGCAAGAAATTGGGGCAAAGATATTCAGCTAAATTTTCAGCTCATGTGGACCAGTGGTTTGATCCAGTTATTCATTTTTTTCAACTTTGGGTCCAAATAAGTTTCAAACCGTTATAGACTCAAAAAAATGCTCGAAATCAACTCAGAACTTCGTGAAAAAATTCACATACTTTGAAAATTTCAGCTCAATCAGTCAAATAATAAAAAAAAAAATTCAAACAAAATATAAGAAAATTAAGATTTTTTTCTTTTCTGTTTCTTTTGACCGCTCCTTTTCTGCTAGTGAATGTTCATTAATAATTTTTAAATAATGTAGCTAAATGATACAAGTTTGATACATGGCAATAAAATAACAATGATATGTATAAATACAGGTTAAATTGATAATTTTATATCTTACATTTTTTCAAACTTTACCTTAGGGTCTTACCTTACCTTACCTGTTGAATCACTATTATGAATTAGAATATTTTTTTTTTTAATTTTTGTACTTTTTTTAAACTTTAACTATACAAAACTGTAATTTTTTTTTTTTTTTTTTTGGAAAATGCATATAATCATTAATTTAAGTGAATGTTGGCTATTCTACTCCTTCCTTACAATTAAATAAACCTTATATCTAATTTTCTTAACCTTAAATTTCAGTGCTTTTGACCTCTTCTTTACAAATTTTAGAAAACCCCGGCCAGAACCCCGGCCCCGGCCCCGGCCCCGGCCAAATTTGGGTGACCCGGCCCCGGCCCCGGCCCCGGCCCCGGCCAAATTCCAACCCCGGTCGGTTCCTATATATATATATATATATATATATATATATATATATATATATATATATATATATATATATATATATATATATATATATATATATATATATATATATATATATATATATATATATATATAGTATGTATGTGTGTGTGTGTGTGTGTGTGTGTGTGTGTGTGTGTGTGTGTGTAGTGTGTGTGTGTGTGTGTGTGTGTGTGTGTGTGTTTATAGTTTTAAGCTTGTAAAGTTAAAGCATACTTGCTTTCAAACTGGATTATAATCGAGGTTATTTGGACGTTAGATTTTATTTGATATGTTTAATATTGATGGGCGAAACTTCTCTTTCGGAAAGACGTTCTTCTCCTTTCTTATCTGACAGCTTTAAAACCTGTTTAAGGCGGACGCAATTTACTCTTCATATTATGAAAGCAATCTTTTTTTTTCCAGTAAAAGATTTAACACAGGAATAATTCAATTTATATATATATATATATATATATATTATATATATATATATATATATATATATATATATAATATATATATATATATATATATATATATATATATATATATATATATATATATATATATATATATATATAGCATCGGACCTCCTCTTCGGTGTGTGTAATAGAGATCAAACTATAAAACTATATTATTAATCTCTAACTCTAAGGAAAATTTATCTAACTTCAGATTCAATGGATTTTTTTTTTTTTTTTTTTTTTTTTTTTAAATTACTGTTGCGACTATTCTCTATCAAACGGTTACCGATATCCCATTGGTTCTATATATTTAAATTTGCTGCATTTTGTCGTGTGACCTATTTATTAGTATTTATTATTTAGACGATGATGTGCCATTATTTTATTTATCTTAAGATAAAAAAAAACTTTTATTTTTAACAATTTAATGAATTTATATACGAATATGGTAATGTTTACTGTACTTTCTTTTTTTTATAGCATTTTATAATCTATTCAATATATATATATATATATATATATATATATATATATATATATATATATATATATATATATATATATATATATATATATATATATATATATATATATATATATCTATATATTAGAGGTGGACCGGATAGTAATTTTTTACTATCCGCGGATGCGGATGCGGTTGCGGATATCAATTGCGGATATCCGCAGATGCGGATGCGGATGCGGATAGTTTTAATTTTTTAAGGAGTTTTTTGCCATAGATTCTTGGAATTTTAAATATAATATCCAGAATCTATGTTACCATAGATAACACCCCACCAACTCTTTCCCCAACCTCCACCCATTTTGGAAAAAGGTTATATATATATATATATATATATATATATATATATATATATATATATATATATATATATATATTATATATATTATATATATATATATATATATATATATATATATATATATATATATATATAACCAGTAATTCAGTATTACCTTCACACTTCACAGTTTCACATATTCCATTTGAAGTTAATAATTGGTAAGTTATTTTTTAGAAATAAAAGCTTTTGGGCTCTTTCAGGTGAAAGTTTGGTTCGCTTTTCGTCGCAAATGAGGCCTGCTCCACTGAAAAGACGCTCACTAGCAACACTAGTTGAAGGACATGCTAAATAAGTCCTTGCCAGCTCAGCAAGAAAAGGGAAACTTTTGCAATTATCTCTCCACCAAACCAGTTGGTCTTTATCTGCCTC
>SEYY01023597.1:17500-25000 GCA_009176605.1 Armadillidium nasatum
AAAGATTCCACCCTTCCTTATTCCTTCCAATCTGAAAGAATTGTCTCCGTACGGCTGTAAATTAAAGCTAGAATAGTGGCCTTGAAGCAACTAACCTCTGATCTTTCTCGTATTTCAAATTGGGACAGAGAAAACAAGGTAGTTTTCAGTGCCTCAAAAACTCAGTTCCTCCATCTCTTTTCTCGACACAACCTTCCACACAACTATGACATCTTCGAAAACACAGATCTCAAGCCTTCGACCGTCATAAATATTCTTGGCGCTTCTTTCTCTCGTGATCTTTCTTGGAAAGATCACATTACTTCTCTTTCTAAACAAGCTTCCAAGATCTTTTTGCAATTTTTTATGTTTTTTTTTTCACACCACCCTCGTTGCTTGCTCTTTATAGGGTTGTTGTTCGCCCTGTATGGAGTATGCCTCACAAATCTCGGATAGCTCACACATACAGCTCTCCTTCAAAATATAGAATCTAGGGCTTTTCGTCAAATCAACTCTTCCACTCTCACTATTTCTCTCCAGTCTCTTTCTGCCTGAGAACTGTTTCCTCATTCTATTTATACTATCACTGTTACAACGGACACTGCTCTTCTGAACTCTCTCGTCGCATACCTCCTCCACTAAAAAGGACTCAAGCTACAAGCCTCTCAACTCAGTCTCATCCTCTTCTGTTCAACTCTCACATCCCAGATCTAACAGCTATGCTATATTTTACATGTACTCTACTGGTAAAATCTGGAACACACTCTCCAACTTCCTTTGACTTGCACACTTTCAAACTTCGTGTATCGAGATATGTTGGCCTGTAACTTGACCATCTTTCCGGTATTTCCCCAACTCAGATGGAAATTTGTAAGGCTCGGGCCTTTGTCCATCTGAATATATATATATATATATATATATATATATATATATATATATATATATATATATATATATATATATATATATATATATATATATATATATATATAATAATTTTAATAATAATAATGATAAAACTTAAAATGTAGCAAAAACTTCAGTCAAGGAGCAGCCATCTTATATAGACATTGTCAGTTTTCTTTCATACAAGATTTTGGGTTCGGTATCGGTCGTTTTTATCGATACTTACGAAAAAATTATATATACCGGTACTTGACTTAATCATATAATATATATATATATATATTATATATATATATATATATATATATATATATATATTATATATATTATATATATATATATATATATGTATATATATATATATATATATATTATATTTTATAATATAGTATTTTAAAGAAATTTTCATATACATTATTCAGCCGAATATTATTCAACTAAATCGATATTCGGCACATCCTAAACTATATATAATATATATATATATTATATATATATATATATATATATATATATATATATATATATATATATATATATATATATATATATATATATATATATATATATATATATGGCATATAATTAAACCGTTAAGCCCGAAGCAAGAAGTTCTATCCATTCATATTTCTTTCCATTTATTTATGGAGCTTCCCCAGTAACAGCGACACTTGTTCACGTGCACATGAATAAAACACAAACTTACACACACACACACACACACACATACATATACAAATTTCAAAGCATATATTTAAATGACTCAACATATCGACATAAAATAACTACATTCAATCATAAAGCATTGCTTGAAAGTCGAAGGTGTTTGTGCATGAATGAGAGCATACACTTGCATAATAAATATGACTATAAAGAGCAAGCAAGCGTACATACATACATACATACATACCATATATATATATATATATATATATATATATATATATATATATATATATATATATATATATATATATATATATATATATATATATATATATATATATATATATATATATATATATATATAATAATAAAAAAATTAAAAAAAAAAAAAATTTATTATTTATTATTATTATTATTATTATTATTATTATTATTATTATTATTATTATTATTATTATTATATTTTTTTTTTTTTTTCAAAAAAAAAAAAAAAAATAAAAAAAATAAAAAAAAAAAAATATATATATATATATATATATATATATATATATATATATATATATATATATATATATATATATATATATATATATATATATATATATATGGTCTAAAACAAAAAATGTTTCATCTTATCTGAAATTGCTTATAATAATAATAATAATAATAATAATAATAATAATAATAATAATAATAATAATAATATAAAATCTTCTGAAATGACAACTGATTACAGGGTGGTAAGGAAAAGAAAGTTTTCAAAAATCCTCAACACTCATGGTTATGCTTGACTCGAAGTCAGTCTTATGAAATTTTAGAGACTTTTCATTGAGAATCGAACCCCGAACCCCCGTCCTCCCATTTTTGTTTCTAATATAAACCGGAAGTATTTTACGACGAAAACTTCTTCTTGGTTCCTAACAGCCACATTTTCAAACAGAAATCACAAACGTCATTTTAGCTTTATTATGTAAAATGACAATGGTAATAATAACAAACAGAAGATCTTTACACTGCATAAAAGAAATCAAACTTTCAAAAACAGAAGTTGGTATGAAGGAAGAAAAAAACACTCATTAGTAGTAGTAGTAGTAGTAGTAGTAGTAGTAGTAGGAATGACCCTTACTTTTCTAAAAACTTAAAACTGGTACCCTGGTATTTCCCTTAAATTAGCGCACAGCTGGGGTTTCTTTCATTGAACGTGTGCAGTGTGTATGTGTGTGTGTGCGTGCGTGCGTGCGTGCGTGAGTGCGTGCGTGAGTGAGTGAGTGAACGCGTGTCTGTCTGAATGTCTGTTAAATGAAAATAATCACACATGGATCGGAAGTAACGTGCAACAAAACAGAAATATCGAAAAAGATAAAAGTTAAAATAGTGAATCACTTTTAAGTCTTCAGATATTCAAGGGAAAGACCGATGAATACACACACGTGCGTAATACCACTGCAATTCCATAATTATTTAAATTTCCATAATATATATATATTATATATATATATATATATATATATATATATATATATATATATATATATATATATATATATATATATATATATATATATATATATATATATATATATATATATATATATATAATATCACGTTTACAGTGGCGGCTAGTGAATTTGATAAGAAATTGCATTAAAAAGAAAGTGTTAAATTTTCAATAACAAAGTCTCCAGATTATTAAAAAGAAGTACACATCAACAACAACGACAATAACAATAACATTAATAATAATAATAATAAAAAACGGATGTTAACCGAAAACTACACGCACAGAGAGAGAGAGAGAGAGAGAGAGAGAGAGAGAGAGGAGAGAGAGAGAGAGAGAGAGAGAGAGAGAGAGAGAGAGAGAGAGAGAGAGAGGAGAGAGAGAGAGAGAGAGAGAGAGAGAGAGAGAGAGAGAGAGAGAGAGAGAGAGAGAGAGAGAGAGAGAGAGAGAGAGAGAGAGAGAGAGAGAGAGAGAGAGAGAGAGAGAGAGAGAGAGAGAGAGAGAGAGAGAGAGAGAGAGAGAGAGAGAGAGAGAGAGAGAGAGAGAGAGAGAGAGAGAGAGAGAGAGAGAGGAGAGAGAGAGAGAGAGAGAGAGAGAGAGAGAGAGAGAGAGAGAGAGAGAGAGAGAGAGAGAGAGAGAGAGAGAGAGAGAGAGAGAGAGAGAGAGAGAGAGAGAGAGAGAGAGAGAGAGAGAGAGAGAGAGAGAGAGAGAGAGAGTCCCAGACGTTGAATTATTTTTGTCAAAAAGACTTGGGAGGGAATGGAGTGAGATTATTTAAGAAACAGTTTATGAGAAAATTATATATATTATATATATATATATATATATATATATATATATATATATATATATATATATATATATATATATATATATATATATATATATATATATATATATATATATATATATATATATATATATATATATATATATATATATATATATATATATATATATACCCACAATAGGGGCTGGAATTGCTTTGAGGCAAGGAGGAAAATATTAAGCCTTCAGAAAAAAACTTATTAAAATATAAATTCTGCATTGAAAGAATTAAGAAGACAAATGGCAAGAATATTACGTACAGTGCTAAGAGGTTTTTAATGTTGCTTTAAATGGTGAAAGGAGGAACTAAGAATATGAAAAAAACAAAAAAAAAACAAAGCATCTCTACATGCAAGTTTCTGTGGTCAAATAAGTCTTATATAAAACCAAAATATAAAAACCATCTATGAGGCATTAAAAGTATCGCAGGGGGAAAAAATCTATACTAAGAATAATGTAAATGAGTTAAGCACAAGTATATGAATTAAATTATTTCTTGGGCAATTCTGAGAAACTAAGTGAGCAATTGTAAAGAAGCGATACAGGTGGTTTTCAAGGCTTTAGACATAGAACAGTTTTCACATATGGTATACTTGTAATAATATAATTAAGGAATCGAAAAAAAAAGTGTTTAAAAATTCGTAGAACTTCTTGCACAAGTGTTTCATTATTTGCCCGGATATTGTGCATACGGATGGATGAGTATAACATACAAATCATACATAACATCTGTCAAAAGTCAAACTAAGTAATTTGAACTTAGTGTGAAATCTATTGTTTATTATCAGAGGATTAAAAAAATTAAAAAAAATAAAAAAAATAAAAAATAAAACATTAATATCTTCCTCAAGTGCAAAACAAACACACACATATCCAATATATACGGTATATATATATATATATATATATATATATATATATATATATATATTATATATATATATATATATATATATATATATATATATATATATATATATATATATATATATATATATATATATATATATATAAAAGATAGTCTTCTAAATAGGCACATCTACAAAATTTCCTCTTCTCTTTCCTATTCCTTCTAAATAAAATAAACGATCAACACAAAAATAAGCCTTGAAAAACTGAAACAACATAGGCCTAGTTTTGGGTCAAAAAGAATGTGCATGAAGGGGGGGGGGGGGAAGATATCTACTTTACACCTTAAAAAGTTTCGAGTATGTCCAACAGAATTCAACAAAAATGTATCTGTACATCCAATACATTTGTATATTAAAGGTTGTTTTTTTTTTTTTAAACAATCCAATCTTTAAAATATATATATATATATATATATATATATATATATATATATATTATATTATATATATATATATATATATATATATATATATATATATATATATATATATATATATATATATATATATATATATATATACCGTATATATATATATATATATATATATATTATATATATATATATATATATATATATATATATATATATATATATATATATATATATATATATATATATATATATATATATATATATATATATATATATATATATATATATATATATATATATATATATATATGCGTGGATCTAACTAGGACGCGATATCAGAGATTTAAATAGAAATTAATAAAACCATGGGAAACAATTTTATTTTTATTTTTTAGGTTACCTTTCCACACAAGGAAATAAATACGCAGAGACAGTAAAGAAAAATAAAAAATAAATATATACATAACAATAAAAAAACAACAGCAAAAAGTAAGTAGGTTCCTAAGGGCAAATTATACAGTAAAAACAAGCTTTAATAAAATCTTTTATTGAAAATTCTAAAAATATATATATATATATATATATATATATATATATATATATATATATATATATATATATATATATATATATATATATATATATATATATATATTTTAGAAAGCCTTGGAGCAACTAACCTCTTATCTTTCTCGCAATTCAAATTGAAGCAAAGAAAACATGGTTGTTTTCAATGTTTCAAAAACTCAATTCCTCCATCTTTCTACTCGACACAACCTTCCACACTACTAGGATATCTTCTTCGAAAACACACAACTCAAACCTTCATCTGTTCTTAAAATTCTCTCGATGTTTCTTTCCTCGTGATCTTTCTTGGAAGGTTCACATTTCTTCTCTTTCTAAACAAGCTTCTAAGAAGCTGGGTGTTCTGAGGCACTATTCTCTCCTAATTATTTCTGCCCGTCGAACTATTGAGTCACTCTCTCTATGCTATCACTATTACAAAGAACACTGCTCTCCTGAACGCTCTCGTCGCATAACTCCTCCATTGAGAAGAGCTCGTGCAACACGCCTTTCTTCACATTCTCATCCTTTCTCTGTCCAACTCTCTGATCCAAGGCTTAACCGTTATGCTCAATCTTACATGTACTCTACTGGTAAAGTCTGGAACACACTCACTCCCTTTATCTGTTTTCCCAAACTTCCTTTGACTTGCACATATGAACCGGACCAGGCTAAAAATCAGGGAAAACCGGGGTTTGCCTGCTGGGGTTAAATTGGCAAATTATACTTATTTAATGGTGGATTAAATCAAACAAAATATAAGAAAATGAACATTTTTTTTTCTTGTTTTTTCAATATTTCTTTTTCTTTTCTGTTTCTTTTGACCGCTCCTCTTCTGCTAATAATGTTCATCTTTGTTTTGATTTTAGATGCCAACATTAAGATTTGGTTGAAAACCTTTTACTTGGGGCACCCGAAAATCCTCTTCTAATATCCTAATATCCTGATTGCACATGTTACATTTAGCTACTTCGAGCCTATCCTGAAACATTGTAAAGTACTCACATAATGAAGAAGCTGATCTTTTAGCCATAGTGACTGAAAGTAGAAACAAAATAATAATTTTGAAATAGTGTAGATAAATGATACAAGTTTGATACACAGCAATAAAATAACAATGATATGTATAATTACAGGCTATATTGAAAATTTTATATCTTACATTTTTTTCAAATTTTACCTTAGGGTCTTACCTAGGTAAACCTGTTGAATCACTATTGTGAATCAGAAAAAAAAATTCACTTTTTTTAAACTTTTATTATACAAAATCTGTAATTTTCTGGAATTATTTTGCGAGAAAATGCATATAATCAATAATTTAAGTGAATGTTGTCTATTCTACTCCTTTTTTGTAATTAAATAAACCTCAATTAAAATTATATCTAATTTTTTTAACCTAAAATTTCAGTGCTTTTGACCTCTTTAGAAATTTTAGGCAACCCCGGCCAGAGCCCCGGTCGGTCCCTACTTGCACACTTTCAAACGCCAGTACCTGGACACGTCGGCCTTTAACGATCAAGATTTATGCTTCCCAACTCCAGTGGAAATTAGTAAGCCTCCGGCTTTTGCCCACCGGAGGATATATATATATATATATATATATATATATATATATATATATATATATATATATATATATATATATATATATATATATATATATATATATATATATATATATATATATAGATATAATGAAGCGATGAAAGGTTCACTAAAGCGTATTTCAAAGTGTTCGTGTTGAGTTTGACTGAAGCATTACCATTCATTTCAA